>QLIY01000553.1:0-16492 GCA_003260075.1 Phallusia mammillata
ATGGCGTCACATATGTTTTGCCTGTGTGGGCTTTTGAATCGTGCGACTGCAGCAAACATGTCTGAGCTTGCACGTATGACTGAAATGGGAAGTAATGCATCAACAGCTATGCTCACATATATGGTTATTATTTAATCACATACATAACTGAGTACTTGTGTATGTAGAAAACATCATGCAGACGTTTCAACAATTGTCATTATCAGCGCAAGTATTCTGGCAGTTATGTTTTTGATTAAATTACTTTTCAAGTCCGTGTATATTGTTCCAAAGTATAGTAATTATAGTAATAAAATAAATTGTTGTTTAGGTGAAGAAACATCTTTCTTGCTCTTGTTTTCTCAATCCTGGAACTTACCTGATTGTGTGCCTCGCTTTTAACCACTGGGTGTCAGGCTTCATCAGCACTCAAGGTCAGATCCAGGACAACGCTTAAAGATAATTGAAATTTTACTGTAACTGAAAAACGAATCATTCCAGCTATAAATTTCTCCAGCGCAGCTAAAGCTGTATTAACTTGTTGTGTTTAACCAAACCAACACAAGGTTTCATTTTTGTAGGAATTATTCCTAATGTCGCCGATGTAGCCCTCCCCGAATATATTCTGGTGGTCCACAGTAGTAGAATTATATTGTTGAGCGAGTACTGTCGAGTTGACGGAGTCATAGCTGACGTTGTTATTCAACTCGCATTAAAAGAAGGAGAGCAGCAACAAGTGAGTAAATTTTCCTGTTACTCGGATGGGCATACATTTGTTAGTGGGATCTGTAAACAATATGTGTATGGTCAAAATGGCGATACCCTGCTACGAAGCTGACATATGCAGCATACGAGGCAGGCAACTGTGCTTGTGATTTTACTTTTGACGTCATCACCACCAAATCTGTGTAGCTCAGTTGGTAGAGCGCGAGTCCCGGAAAAAAAACTGTCGTGGGTTCGAATCCCACCGCAGGCCAGATTTGTCTAGCTAGCCTATGCCATACCATATGCCAAATGTGGAAATGCAGGGGAAACTGGCTTGATTTGTTGCAATGCTTTCAATACAGGCCTAGCAAACGGTACTACTATGGGTTGGAAAACACTATTCTAGTTGCCCAAGGCCCATAAAGCTTCTGTCGTGGGTTGGAATCCCACCACAGGCTAGATTTTTATAGACTGTACTTCGCTGGTTTGAAATGCTGATGAGAGCGAATAGATCATACTCATTAGACTTTTCTGGACTCTTCTGGACAGAACACAGAGAGTCGTAGGTTCGAATCCCTCCGAATGTGCCACAAAACATCGGTTTTGATAATTAACGTGTGGTTTAGTGTGGGTGTTGCAGATTAAGCGCCGAAATTATTAAAGCTACCGACAAAATCTAACTGCATGTAATAAAACCCAGTAAAGCTCTTGATGTGGGTTCGAATCTCACCGCAGGCTGGATGTTTTTTAACATTCAACTTGCCGCATGGAATAGCTTTGTAGGCCTGGCGTACTGTGAACTACACAAACTAGGTTCCTAATTTTTTTATTTCTAATCTTTAAATATGAAATGAAGTAATTTTTAAGAGTTTAAAATACATTAACGGTACACTACCTTTTTAGCGATCGTAAGTGCCCATATACAGTCATGTTTTCGAAATTATCACGAATGTGTACTTTGACAGGTCCGGGAGGAGGTCACTTGCTATTTTCTGTCACGTGGTTGGGGAGGTTTGATGCTGGTTGTGGAAAATCGACATCCCGAAAACGGCTTCCACGTTCAGTTTGACTGCATGGACGCATCCAATGTCGTTTCGACACGTGGCGTATTTCACACTAAGGATTCCATACCGGCTTTGCACAGGTACAAGAAACAAGTCTCCATATGTTGTTGCAGTGCCAAAGCTCCCAATCAAGTTTTTCTTTTATTTTAAACAATTACAATACTTGCTTTGCATTTGTTATGATGAAGTAGATCTAAAATCCCAGCCTATGTACAAATCTGTCGGCAATTTTATTCAGTTCGTACAAACCGCTATGACACGCGAAAATGTTGGTCTTTATTATTTTGACATCGAAAACATCGGCAAGTGGCGTTTCAAACATTGTCGGCCTCTGGCTCAGAAATATAAAAAAACACAAAGTTTTTATACCGACATTGTGCACAACTGCCATAAGTCCACAACATCTATTCACTTTATCCAGGCAAGTTGTAGCTGTGATGAGCCAACTCGACAGCAACAGTGGTTTCAGCATCACCCATAAACTCACCCATCGTTTGTCGGCGAAAAACCCCCGGGATCTGGGTGAATGGGCCAGCCAGGGGATTTCCCATCAGCCCCAGTTGGAACGCGAAGTTCGAAATTTACATCAACCGCGTCCATTATGACGTAATAACCGCTTTTCGCGGATGGTCGCGATTTAACTAATACGTCATTGACGCAAGTGTGACGTGATGGTATAGAATGACGTCATGAGAAGGCGAGAAAATGGAATGTATGACGTACTTGTTGGAGCATTATAATCAAAACGGACTTAAAATGCATGCTGAGATAGTCAGTGACCTCAATCAATTTCATTGTTTTTGACTTGAAAAGTGGCCATAAAACTATTTTAAATCATTCTTTATCATATGTCAAACATTTAACTAACTACATTTGTTTAGTTATGCACACTCTATTGCGAGCGCTCTACAATAAGGCTGATTGGTCTTTCTGTTGAAGGAAAGTGATTTTTTTAAAGACTGTTTCATGAAAAGTAAACTTCAGTATGACTATTTCTCCAAATACATTTTCACAACTACGCCACTGAATGCATCAAAAACAGATTAAATTTTCTTTCATTCTATATACTTATCTTAAGTCTTTGCTGAAAAGGGGGACAACGAAATTTATTGAACATTTAAAGTGCACGGACGCAAAAAAGGTTAAAACCCTGTTTTAAGACAATCAAAATTTGTTAGTTTGAAGTACCTACTGAACGGTTTCGTACTCTGTTGTGTTGGTCCAGCAAAGTGACAATTGTATTTGCAGTGAATTTGTTTTGTCTACATTTTGCACTTGTTTCTTTATTGAATATCAACGTCGATGTTTTACTGCTTGGCAAACCTTGTTTTTTTGCCTCGCTTCTACTTTCTAACAACAATTACAACTGGTTTGGTACAAATTGAAACCTTTACGATTCCACTTTCTGTTGTTCAGAGTTTTTTACAAAATGAAGGTATAAAGTCGCGCTAATGTTTCTTTAACACAGTTATTCCGCAAGCTGTTGAAAGAACACCAGTAGCTTTTGGTTAGGTTGGTTAAAAGTTACTTGGTAGTTAAAAAAAAACTTTATCGCACAAATGTCGTTTTTAGTTGAGTTGAGTTGAGTTGAGTTTATTTCGCTTGGTGAAAGACAACATAGCAACACAATTGCACTAAAACAATCACCAAGCCGGAAATAGCTGCGCAACGTTAAGACGTTATGAAGCGCAAAAAAGTGTCGGGCACAATTGGTGGATAGTAGTTGAACGCGCCGCAGCTACACCGTATTATAAGGCGTTATGTGTCGGGTGCTCACAAGAAAGTGAGTGTGGCGCAGAGTGAGTATAACACGACTGGGGGGGAAACGATGGTGGGACCAGTCGCGGGGGCCCCAGAATCTAACCACCCGTGTTAGTTCAGTTTTAAACGCACTGAATCATTACAATTATTTTTCAGTGCACGTTGTTGTGTATATGTTCTCCCAGGATTTGTCAAAATTATCACCAGAAAAAATATCTTGGTTAATAAAAAACAACGGACATAGAAATCGTACAAGCCAAACCGGTTTTTGCAAAAGCGAAGTTATGCGGGAAAAGTAACAGAACGGNAAAAAAAAGGTCTTTTTGTCGTTACAAACACGTTTAGAGCCCACCTTTCACCGAAAGAGTAAGGTTACTGCTACTGACGCACACGCCGAGAAAGAAGTAGTGGTTCAAACTATTATTTGCCCACCGAAAAGTTGTAGAAGTGTTGACATCATTCTCTATTTCGGCTGACCCGAAGCGTTCTGCTATAATTTCACATGAGTATAAATGAACGAGTAAACCTGTGGAATTAAGATAAAAATTTCAAAGCAATTGTGAACTATTAAAAAGATATTGAGTCTGAAAATGGTAGAGTCCCAATTTACCAATTCAATTTGAAGATAAATGAATCGCTTAGGAAAATATAAAAATATATATCTGTCATTCACTTATTAAAAATATAATTTGATAATGAAACGTTACGCATTCTTTAATGTTTAACAATCGAACATTGGTTTGTTTTTATCTGACTAAAATGTTTAAAAAACGACTTATGCCGTCCCCAAAATTGTCTTGGTAAATCATCAAGTCGTTCAGGGGCGGTATATTAAATTGTAGACAAAATAACGTTTTAAATCTAACCTATAACCGTGCACAGTTAAATTGTGTGAACAAAAACTGCATTTTGCCTAGTTTATATTGAACACGTACCGTAGTTGGCACATTCAAAGAATCCGTGAGTAATTGTAGCGTTACATCCAGTGCAGTTTACTTTAACTGTCGGAGTTCTAGTAGATATGGAACGAGGTGTGCAGGATGTTGACCGTTTGCAACTTGAGTCCATTTCGAATGCAAAACAAACGCAACTGTCATTCGCCTTAACCGTGTCCGAAATCCCTACAAAAAATTAAGCCATTGTAAACATAAAAAGTGTGCTTCTAACATGGTACGGATACAACAGGTCGGCACTTGAAAACATGACGAAACACACTGTTGTAGTTTAAATAAAACTGTATGTGGAATTAAATCCCCACTAAAAAAAATAAGTTGATGAACTATGAAATAAAAAAAAGGTCTTTTTGTCGTTACAAACACGTTTAGAGCCCACCTTTCACCGAAAGAGTAAGGTTACTGCTACTGACGCACACGCCGAGAAAGAAGTAGTGGTTCAAACTATTATTTGCCCACCGAAAAGTTGTAGAAGTGTTGACATCATTCTCTATTTCGGCTGACCCGAAGCGTTCTGCTATAATTTCACATGAGTATAAATGAACGAGTAAACCTGTGGAATTAAGATAAAAATTTCAAAGCAATTGTGAACTATTAAAAAGATATTGAGTCTGAAAATGGTAGAGTCCCAATTTACCAATTCAATTTGAAGATAAATGAATCGCTTAGGAAAATATAAAAATATATATCTGTCATTCACTTATTAAAAGTATAATTTGATAATGAAACGTTACGCATTACCAAGAACAAACTAACTTATAATATAAAGGCTGTTGCTGCCAGCCAGATTATCAACATTATAGAGATCTTCTGGCAATTGTATTTTTGCACCGACGTTTTAACGTTCTATACAGGTCGCCTTCATCAGGGTAAATAACACTGCATTTGATTAGTGCCGTGCACAATAAACAAAGGAATTCCTTCCTGTCAATCAATGTTATTTACGTTGATAAACCCGACCTGTATAGGACTTTAAGACGTCGGTGTAGAACGTACAATTTCAAAAATAGCTCTAGAATCGTTAACTTATAATGATGTTGCAACAAGAAGTTTATCGGCGATGACTGTACTTTATTTCAGCTTACAAATCTATTGTCAAAGACGATTTCCCATAACTTGTGCCGAAACGCTTTTGTACTTACCCATTACGAATATCTTGATGATGAAGAACAACATATTTCAATACCTTGTAAGCTACAGAATGCTGGATACGAATACCTTCTGAGTTACGTATGGATGCACAACAAACTATTCCACCCACTTGCTAATTTGTAGCGCGGAATCTAAACAGAGATACAGTGCATTCCACGTTTCCTCTTAGTGCCACAGACCTATATTGTCCTAATAACCTTGTAGGCGTACGGATGGCGTCACATATGTTTTGCCTGTGTGGGCTTTTGAATCGTGCGACTGCAGCAAATATGTCTGAGCTTGCACGTATGACTGAAATGGGAAGTAATACATCAACAGCTATGCTCACATATATGGTTATTATTTAATCACATACATAACTGAGTACTTGTGTATGTAGAAAACATCATGCAGACGTTTCAACAATTGTCATTATCAGCGCAAGTATTCTGGCAGTTATGTTTTTGATTAAATTACTTTTCAAGTCCGTGTATACGTATAATGTTCCTGGCTGTTATGTGTGTTGGCAAATTACATTTTGTGCCAAGCAAAAGTTGTAATGTTTGCCACAAAACTTTGTTTTGTTGAGTGACTTAATTCGGCTAAACTTTGTAAACTTTGCACCCTCATTTTGTCCTTCATGTTGAACCCATCAAACGACTTGTTTTTGATCCGAGTACATGCCTTTTGCGGAAAATCTTTAATGTTTAACAATCGAACACAAACATACGCATTAAACACACACACACAAATAAATATACCACGGATATATCACTAAGCTGACCGAAATATAATGTTATTCGTTGCAACCAATCATTTGCGGCATTAAGGATAACCATAGATCAGTGGTGTCCAATTCGAACACACTGCCGTGCCAAAAAATATATACTCGCGTTCCAACGTTTGATACTTTTTCCAATCCATTTCTTAAACATCTTAACGGTACGGGCTCAATTTATGCTACTCCAAAAACCTTTTGTTATGTTTATCCGACACACGAAACAAATAGTTTGCAACGGGGTTAAGTTTTGTTAAAAAAAGAAATTTATAAAAGAGAAATAACAATTTAATTAGTGGGTTGCGTAACTTTACTACTGATAGGTTTTACTCAAGTTAGAATAAAGGCCAAGAAGAACCAATAGAAACAAATTTCATTGCGTGACAAATCCTAACGTTTTCAATCTGAATGTGCTAAAGCTTGTGTGCCATTTTCAAATGCTCTGCGTGCCACTTTTCGCACGCGTGCCACAGGTTGGACACCCCTACCATAGATAATATGGGCTATGAAATATAGCCGTATTGCAATCATCAGTTTTTATCGCAGATGTAGTTCATTCATTTCCGCACTGGAACCGCGACCAAGCTCTCTTCACAGCTTCTCTCACTTCTTCTTGCATCACACAGTAGATGATGAAGATGAATAAACCTTGCAATCCGTTCACCGTCACATTGATGTACATGAAGAACTCGTTGGTCGCAGTTGAACCTATACCTGCAACAGTAATAAGCTGATACTTAGAACAAAATTAGAAGTCAACAGGCACATTGCTAAAAGTAGCGTGTTTGTTGTCTTTAATAACTGCACCGCTGGTAATATAGTATTGTCATATACGCAAGGTCTCTGTGTTCGTTGGGGACAATTGTAATCAATGTTACACTAACACGCTGTGGCCACACACCAGCTTATGTGTAGCATACATTGTGATGTATATCTGGGCATACCCAAAAGCTTCTTGAATGCACTGAGGACCACTGTAAGCATCGTTACATTTTTTGCTGTGCCCACGCTGTAGCTGATACGCAACATAGATTTCCTTATGTCTGAGCATACACACAAGCTTCCTGAGTGCACTGAGAAACACTGTGAGCAACATTAGATGTGTACGCTGTTGCCACACACCAGATTATGTGGAGCATACATTTTCATGTGCCTGGGCATACAGAAAAGATTCCTCAGGGCACTGAGGACCACTGTAAGCATCGTTACATTTACTCGCCGTGGCCACACACTAGTTTATGCGCAGCATAGATTTCCTTATATTTGGGCATACACAAAAGCTCCCTGAGTAAACCTTAAATGTGCTCGCTATGGACTCATATAGTGTTTGTGGACTAGATTGCGTGAAAAGTGCACAACAACGTAAGCGAGCAGCTAAAAGAGAACATTGGTCCTCACCTACAAATATTCCTAGCACAAGTGGGATTCCCATCACAGGAGTGAGCAGCAGCAACTTCTTTGCGATGTCGCCCACCACAAGAATCTGGATCTTTTTTGTGATTTTCTCATGCGCGTTTGGGCGACGGATGTGGCCTCGACGGCCCCCCCCCCGTTGGCGTTTAGGCGGGAAATGAAGACGACCACGTGGCCGAGAATGAGGAGGTTGATGAGAATGCAGAGACAAATCGGACCAATCACCGACCAGTAGAAGAGATGGGATTGATGGTCGAGGAAACAACGCAGATTTTGCTCGTTCGTAGGGGCGTTCAATGCTGTTTGATTCACCGCATTTGGAGTGAGGTAATTTTCTGTAAAGACGAAACCAACAACTGCTGCTGCTGCGGTTATGATTGAGGGGATTCCCCAACCGACGAGAGCTCTGATGACGTTCAGCTTGGTCGGGTTGATCGCGTTGAATTGAAGAGACTTGGACGAAGTTTTCATGGCAAGTGTGATTCCCTCCACCAACATCCAGAACACTGTTAAACAACATTCAATGTAAGTTTATTTAAATATATAAATTAGGGAGACAAATCATGTGGCTGATTCAGCCGTTTATATGTTAATGAATATATACTGCTCAATGTGGTTTTGCACGATGTTTGGCTCCAAAAACTCGTGGAAAAATTATTCAGAGATTGAAGGAAAAATGATTTACAGTTAAAAGAAATCATTGCATCAGGATAGAAACCCGTTTGGGCTGTTGGACAATCATTGCCAAAACCTGTATTGCGCCGTGAAAAGAATAATTGTATGGCAATGCCATTTTGTACAGAGAATATCAATTTACCTGTGCGTGTATCTTTTAAAAGATTCATATCATCATAAGCCAGTCTAATCTATTGTGGATAGATTGCCTTGTCATTTAATTTACCTGAAGACAGCAGGAAGTAGTGCATGGCAACCGCCAGAGGCTCGCACAGCTGTGGATACGTCATAGCGACGTCATGGATTAAATTGAGTGCGTGGAAGATCATGAGAGCCAGTGACAAGTTGATTTGAACAAAGATTCGGTCGTTTACGATCGCATGGCGGACGTTGAAGATTGTGATGACAGTAATGATGAGAAACAAAACCGTTGTGCCTTCACCCCCCCCCCGTTGATTTGAACAAAGATTCGGTCGTTTACGATCGCATGGCGGACGTTCAAGATTGTAATGACAGTAATGATGAGAAATGAAACCGTTGTGCCTTCGGTGATGTAAGACAGGATCTGGAACAACACAAAATTCCATTAGGTCTCGCGAAATACCGCCATTCTGCCAAAAATATCACTGGCGAAATAACTACCCTATTAAAAGTGTTTTTGTTATTAGAATTACAACAGCTTCGGAACAAAACGAAACAAATCAAGTCTGATTATTTAAGTTTCTGAAGTCCTCAACATAAACCCTGATTTAAGTTTGTAAACATTAGGTTTGTGATGCCACAATTTTTGTTTTTATTATCGCACTTACGTACAGTAGCATTGGTCACGTGACTCACCTTGTACGATTAGAAATATTCAATTTTTCTTACCTTGACTGAAGCGACCTGGACAACTGGGCCGACTGCCAGAAGCACTGCAAACACTGTTGTGTGGTCACAAACACAAGAAACCTTCGACTGATTAGTTGTTGTCTCAGTTTCGCAACCTTCACGTGAAAACTGATATGTATTTGGATCAACAAACGCGCAAATCCATTTGGTTTTGCGATCTTGGTTTGCTGCGTTGTCACGTTGGATGCTCGCAGTGACTGGTATCGGTAGAGCAAAGCTTACTTTGGCTTGAGTCGGCTTACTAGCGGACAGGTTACCGGCGATTATGGATAGTAGTGGTTGATCGTCAAACGTAACTACCTCGACGTAGCCAGCGGGTGCCACTTCGTTTGGGTTGTTGATAAAATGTTGTTTCGTAATTGAATTAAACTCTATTGCAGTCATGACAACTGCGAAAGTTGACTTGGAAACTGACTCCACCCTGTTAAGTTCGGCTTGGCCTATGCTTAGCCGGGTTCCACCGGTTTCGGTAAAAATTTGCGCTATTGTTTCGTGATCCATGTAGTTTGAGAATTGACCAGATAAACTCAAAATGAAACGATCAATGTAGTCAACGATGGTCAAGTTCACGTAATGTGGTTCTAGATAAAATAAAATAAATACGTTCTTTTCGGGCATACGCAAAATCTTCTACGAAGACAATGTATGGGAACTACAATGTTCCAACTCGACGCAACTACAATGGTACTTGTGGTTTCGCGTCAGACATTTACCCATGCTTCTGGCAACAAATTCTGTTTATTTAGACCATTAACTAACACAGCGGTTCTCAAACTGGGGTCCGCGGTGTTTTAGGGGTCCTTCACGCGATTTGAAAAAGAATTAACAAACTTTTATTAGGTCAATCCACAGGTTTATTTTGCCAATGTATTTTCGGTTTTACAAATATGTTTAGCTTGAACCGCAAGTGCTGAAAAAAACTGCGAAGAGGACGTTATGACACAAAATCTAAAAGTTTGAGAACCGCTAAACTAACAGGTCTATATACAGTTGTCTGACAGAAAGTGGTTAATAAGTAGGCTCTTTATTATTAAATCCAGATAAAAACGTCTTCAAAACTGATTATTAGATCGAAAGATGCTGTTTTTGCTTGTTCTTAAATTTCCCTTTGAGTTGTACAACTTGCTATTTTTATGAAATTTTTAATTGTCACTCTCCGACAGCCATGTTTCGGCTGTTCGATCATAAACATGAAGAGCTATCAGAAAATCATAATACATGACAAAAAAGTTTGTTTTTTGCAATAAATAGGATTTAGGATTTTTTGACCAACTTTTCATTAATACTGAATTTTCTTGTTCAAATCTGAAATCTGATTGTTTTCAATTGATATTTTTTATCTCCGAAATATAATTGAGCATTATAGTAGCCTTTTCGCAACTCACCGCCAAAAACAGAGCAGTTGTAGCTTATATTAATAAAAGAATATGGCAGGAATCCAAGTTGACATTCATTGGATAGACATAAACTAGAGTCTAAGACACAGGAAGTTTGACCGTGGCACCGTTTCATTATTTTGATCTCTTCAATTGGAAATAGATGACGATTTGGATCAATGTTTCCGCATTCATAAGTCCTGTTTGTACGATATAAACACAAAAGTTGTAAATTTCGGACAGCGTGCTGTTTTTTGTTGTTGCCTACTTTACGTTGATTTAGTTCAAAGGATGAGTTACTTATCACATATCTGGATTTCTTGCAATTTAGGTTGTAATAAAGACCATGCAAGGTAAGTTCTGTCATTTTGTTAAAGAAAACATGTAGCCACCAATCGCTATTGAACAGTGGTTCTCAACCTGACACTGATTGCGTACACCTTTTGAATGGGTAGGGCAAGAGATTAACCTACTTGACTAGGCTGGTAGGCTAGTATATCTTTGAAACCAACAAGGTTGGCAATTCTGAACAAGACAATAGTTTTGCCAAAAATCAGCAATGGTAATGTCCATCAGTTGAGTTGTACATCATAAAATGACGTGGAATTAATATAGCAAGCCATCATTAAATTTTCGCGTATCACATATTGAGAACCACTGCGCTAGAACAGTCGAAAGTGCTCTTATTAAAAATAACATTGCAATCGAAATCTATAGATGTTGTTTGCGACATATGGCATTGAGCAGTGTTACTTTACTCGCGTAAGTTTACGGCCAACATTGCGCCAGCCTCGCTTTCTTGTGAGCTCTTGTTGCATAACGCTTTATAGTACGTTCTGGCTGCAGCGTGTTCAGACATGATTTACAAATTGTGCCCCTCCTCTGTTTCGCGCACTACAACATTTATTCGTTGCGTAGCTATTTATTTGACATTTAACCCCATTTCTTTATCGTTTTTTTATCAACATCAACACATGCAATTTTAACCGTCCGTCTATTAACCGTTCAACTGCTTTATTGGTTTTACTTGACCGCTTGGTTTAAACCTGTATTTAAAATTGAATAAAGATATTGTTGAAACGTTATTATGTTTTTTATTATACTGGCTTGTGTTTCTTATTAATCAGATATAAATGAGCTTTATAAATTTTGACTCACCCAAAAACTCGCCCTCTTGTGATGGTTATATTTTTCACAAAGATTTTTGTTTTGTTTCCGCAGGATATTTCTTTATAGCCACAAACTAATAACAAATAAATGTAACTTATGAATTAATGTTTATTTTAAGGAAAGCATCTATAATTCAAAATGTAACTTACTAATGCATGTACGGTCAGTCCCATTGGTACAAACCGATGTATTTTGTTCAACAGGTGAGATATCAGGCATTACAAATCCTAACAAAAATTAAAACATAATTTCCGTCTTTTTTTGCATAATTTGAAAACCGAATTGGGGCAGAAAAATAACGATCTCGTAGGCTTCTAAACCAGACGAGGATGATCAAAACTCATGCAAAATAAACGTAGACGTCATACGCATTAACTTGTGTTTGCAAAAGATGCTTAACATCCAAACTATAAATCCAACACTTCAAGTTATGCAGCTTGGCATTAACTTTATTTTCCTTAACACAAGAAATGGCAATTTCATTAAGTTAAGTTTTATATTTATTAATATTTACTCACCAAAAGCGGGGACGTATACACGCCACAGGAACAAAAGCAAAACGAGTCGTTTAGTGCCAATCATTTTTCCTAAGTTTTTGCAACACACATTACTACAATTCAAAACATATAGCATTAGATTATTGAGCGGTAACAACAAATTTATATCTAATTTTTTCGAATCATGTATAATATAACTTATATTTAGTGTAATCTGACTCTGTTGCAACTGCTCAATGGAGATTTCGAGTTGCATCACAGAAAACTCCGGAAAATAACTTTCCCTCCTCGTTTATTACCTTTGTTGCCATAATTTCTTTCAATGTTTAATACTGATATGTGATATGGAATATTGCGAACACATACTGTCAACAACCAATGAATAAAATTCTCGGGCCATTGGTTGTATCAGGAGAAAGCATGTCTCGTGTCACTGTATTTGCGGGAAAAATTTTCACAAACCAACTGAGGAACTGCGTCATCCGAGACGTATTATGTTGTCATGGCGATTCGTTCTACTGTACAATGTACATGAACAGCCTAAAGACAATGAAAAAATATTTTAATTAAATGAAATTAAAACGCCCAGGTTCGGTGAATGGTTGAGTTGAGTTTATTTCGCTTGTTGAAAGAACACATAGCGACAAAACAATATTGACCATAAAATGGTTATTCGAAACCAGTTTGCTTTCGTTAAATTTGCTGACGAGTTGCCGGTGTTGTTCGCAAGTAACTTCAGGGCTATTTAAAAACGTGTAGATAAAACTAGCGACTTAACGCATACTTTCATAGTAAATGTTGAAATCAGGCAATGTATTTACCATGTATTGGAACAAACAAGCCACAAAACTAGGAATGCAATGACAAACATTCCAACTACAAAATGATTTCTCAGTTCCTTTTTCATTTGCAGAAACAAAGAATCGTCTTTCATGTATTGATCAACATTTCTTCTCGGAAAGTCAAAGGACGGGATTTCATGCTTTAAAAACTCACACAAGGGTTTCCAGCCTTTTTCGGCTTTGAATATTAGAAGCTTCTCTTCTGGGCAATTCTATGTACAAAACAACATGGATGTTCCAAAGAGGTTAAAGTTAATTTTGTCCAGATCTCTTATTTAGGTTGCTGGATGTAAGTTTTACCATGTCCTATAACTTGTGTAAAGTTGTAAATTTCTAATGAGCCCAACCTACACAAGTAATCGTTATTCGTGAATTTATAAATCACTCGTTTAAGCGAAAAACTATCGTTGCATTGCTGCCACAAAAACTATGTTACGGTTTAAAATTGATGACTTAGCTGACGAAAACGCAAAACTGTTGGCGTATTTAATCAGCTTTGTCGTGATTAGTGAAGGTATCATGGTACCCTATGCCAGTTATGTAGCGAAAACATGCGTTAACGTTCCTACCGTCATAACATCGGTGTTGTGGCGTCGAAATCTGTTCAGTTGGATAACTTTACTGGCCTTCCAACTTCCAAAAGGAACCATCGGGTGAATGGAATGCACTGGTAGGTCTAAAACGTAAACAAGTGGAGCTGTAGGAATTCTAATGCTTTAAATACAAAGTCTTTGTCTTGGAAGTGTCTTTTTCTGTATGTTTATGGATCAAACTCCCAGACATTAGGCCATGTTGACGCCGTGTTGTTTTGGCCATGTGTACAGCATCTACACATAACAATGATGACTATAAGGCTGATATAAACGTACTGACAAGCTATTGTTTCGAAACCTGGGATGAAAAAACCTTCGACTCATTACTACAATCAAAATACTGGCTTTGGAATATTTAACAATGTGCAGAGTATCAGGTTTTGCCCAACACTCTCTTTCGACCGGTTTACCACCGAGCCTATGTAGCTAGTGGGCAGAGCTCAAATATGCAAGATTTTTTTGCCCTCTGATTTGCCATGCGAGGATGCTTGGGAAATCGGCTTGATTCGATGTAACCCTTTTAATAGGTCAGGTTTAATTAAACATTTTATGAGTTTTGTTTCACAGTACGCCAGATCTATTGATTTTAACAAATCAATCTGGTTTCCCAAGCACATGCTGGGAGCCGAACTGTTTATTATTTGGGTTCAGGTTCGGTTTGAGTTCGCCCGGTATAGCTCTTTTCTTGCGTTTATCATTAAGTGCGCTGATTTGTCTAAAACATAAATATATTACAGGCTGCATTTTATACTGGTTGGGTTTCGGTTCGGGTCCAACGCCGAACAAAATCTTAGGGTTCAATTCCGGTTCGAGTTTTTAGAAAATCGTATTTGGCGGTTCGAGTTCGATTTCGGTGAAATGCAATAAATCGTTCAAACCGGTTCGCACATTCGGGTTCAGTTCCGGTTTGACTCCCTGCTTTATTCGTCAAGACACAGACTAGAACGATTACCACACCCATTCAATTACCCTAACAAAACTTTTAGTAATATATTACCACAACTTACAAAATCGTCGGTGAAACTGAAAGTAGTTCCATCCGGTTTGCGTAAATGTCATGAGACAAATGAGAAGATAGTTCGTTTCCCAAACATCAAGTTGACGAAACCAACTCTTTACCCAACTCTCTGCCTCTCGCATTGACAACACTACCTGTTGGAATCGAACCATCAAAAGGTGAAAAAAGGTTTTTCATTAAACAAATCATAGTACACCAAGCCCATCGAAAGGCTTTATACCGAGTCAGCCGGTTACTAAACATTGCCGCACATACCACACAACCAAAAATAATCGCATTGACTATTTAGTTTCACGTTAATTGTAGCGATGCCCCCCCCCCCTCCCAAACATCAAGTTGACGAAACCAACTCTTTACCCAACTCTCTGCCACTCGCATTGACAACACTACCTGTTGGAATGAAACCATCAAAAAGTGAAAAGAGGTTTTTAGTAAACAAATCATAGTACACCAAGCCCATCGAAAGGCTTTATACCGAGCCGGTTACTAAACATTGCCGCACATGCCACACAGCCAAAAATAATCGCATTGACTATTTAGTTTCACGTTAATTGTGGCGATGTACCTGTTGCACACCAGAGCTTTCGTGTGCTTAAGCGTTCGTTAGTTTTATTTAACAAATTTGTCGTTCAACTGGTGTTAAAGTAAACAAAATACTAGTTGTTGTTTCAAGAACTTGTATTTGCTGACGTTTCGTCCACCAGAACGGTAGGACTTCTTCAGAGCAATGAACGAATAATACAGCGGGCACAGAGANCAGTTGAACGACAAATTTGTTAAATATGCAACCTGGTGGACGAAACACCTGTTCAGTATTTTCGTTAGTTTTATGCCGGTATTATTCAGTTTTTTTCTGTTTTTTCTTCATCATTTATCTTTTCCTGTTGTTCTGTCATTATCTTTATTGATGAT
This sequence comes from Phallusia mammillata, assembly GCA_003260075.1. Lineage (NCBI taxonomy): Eukaryota > Metazoa > Chordata > Ascidiacea > Phlebobranchia > Ascidiidae > Phallusia > Phallusia mammillata. Next base: position 15,759 of record QLIY01000553.1, read on the forward strand.
TTGTTTAGAACTTAAAAAGCCATACTGTGTACAGCGAAATTGACACAAGAGTTAAGATATACACAGGCTGATTAAAGTGCTGTTAGTTACAGCTGTGACAGCCTGCGCTGGGATTCGAACCCTCCAACTGGAGTTTTTTCCAGGACGGGCGCTTCTTTGTTTCCCCCCCCCCAACCGTTCGTTAGTTTTATGCCGGTTTTATTCAGTTTTTTCTGTTTTTTCTTCTATCATTTTTCTTTTCCTGTTGTTCTGTCATTATCTTTATTTATGTTTTGTTTAGAACTGAAAAAGTCATATTGTGTACAGCGAAATCCCCCCCCCCCATCAAAAGGTGAAAAAAGGTTTTTCATTAAACAAATCATAGTACACCAGGCCCATTAAATGGTTTTATTCGGAGTCAGTCGGTTACTAAACATTGCCGTATATGCCACACAGCCAAGAATAATCGCATTGGCTTTTTAGTTTCACGTTAATTGTGGCGATGTAGTTGTTGCACATCAGAGCTTTCGTGTGCTTAACCGTTCGTTAGTTTTATGCCGGTTTTATTCAGTTTTTTCTGTTTTTCTTTTTTATTTATCTTTTCCTGTTGTTTTATCATTGTCTTTATTTATGTTTTGTTTAGAACTGAAAAAGCCATATTGTGCACAGCGAAATCGACACAAGAGTTAAGATATACACAGGCTGATTAAAGACTGCTGTTAGTTACAGCTGTGACAGCCGGAGCTGGGATTCGA
>QLIY01000553.1:17287-49260 GCA_003260075.1 Phallusia mammillata
CGAACCCTCCAACTGGAGTTTTTTCCAGGACGGGCGCTTCTTTGTTTAAAGCACACCTTTGCTACTAATATGATATTGTCAGTTTGATTTAGAAAATGTTGTGGGTTGGCAATATCTGAACCTCCAACAGCCGCCATGCATACCGACGATAACTGTGCAAATTGTTGAAAGACTGGAAATTTGAGAGAACTGTCTCAATTGCTTACAGAATCAGTCAGTAAATTAAAAAGTAGGAATATATATTTCCCCTAATAATGGCATCATCAGTTGCTTATTCAAATAGAATCTTATTCAATAGATGTTTTAATTTGAATAAGGAACTGATGATGCCATTATTAGGGGAAATATATATTCCTACTTTCTAAATTACTGACTGATCCTATTAGCAATTGAGACAATTCTCTCAAATTTCGAGTCAGTTTGATTTACACCCCCCCCCCCTACTTTTTAATTTACTGACTGATTCTGTTAGCAATTGAGACAGTTCTTTCAAATTTCGATCCAGTTGGATTTACGTTTTTTGTACCCAAGCAATAAATGAAAAAGCTCGTTTTTAATGAAGTTATGTTTACTATGAATGGGCGGTTAAAGGACTTTTAGCTTAAAATTCCTGTGATACCAACGCTAAAACTTTAGTGTTTTCGTTTTTCTAGACCGTCCTAAAAACTCCCCGACTATAGTCAGGCTTATCTCTTTTAAAGTTGTTAATGATTAATTATTCGCAAAATCTTCTATATCTGTAGCCAACTTTATTTCACTTTTTATTTCAATACAACCTTTGCCTCGGGGAAGGTATCGCACAATTGCTTCCAGAAGAAGTACACAGGTAGCCCAGTAACAACGTCAACCCCTTCATACGATCTTCGTATATCATCAACCGTGGCTTTTCCATCCATCAAGTCATACCAGACCTACATGCAAATTTCGTAAATATTGTTAGTGTAACTGTGTTTGAAAATGAATCTTCAAATTTAGGTACAGCATTCACGATTTTAGCCCCCCCCCCTTTCCATCCATCAAGTCATACCAGACCTACATGCAAATTTCGTAAATACTGTTAGTGTAACTGTGTTTGAAAATCAATCTTCAAATTTAGGTACAGCATTCACGATTTTAAATATTCTCAGCAAATATACACATTAATGGGAAAGCCAACACATTAATGGGAACCTACAAACGCGCCTGTATCCACTGTTCTTTTATGACCAACTGATTGCTTTTTGTCTGCAAATTCGCGTCGCCCCATTTTTTTGTTGTATGGCACCAAGTTGCCATTATTTTGTGGCTTTCATTTCATATTTTACCCCCCCCCCCCAATAGCAATAGAATCTGTGGGAACGTAGTAACGTTTGCACTAATATATAGGCTTGTATCTTTTTGCTAAGATTCTTTGTATGTTCAGAATTTAACGAATAGTTTTTGAATTGGTTGTCAAACTACTGCTTTGCTATGGTGCAACGTTCCGTTTGTGGTATTGTCGTATGTTACTGTGTAGTCAGTGTGAATGGTCAGCAATGCTATAAACCGACCAAATTTTGGCGCTTTAGCCTGTGGACACAGCTCATATACTCTGTACATGCCCTGTTGTCCTTGCTTAGTGCATACAATGCTGCAAATATTACAATTAAACCTACATTATCAGCGAATTCCCAAAACTTCTGTAGGAAACTTCTTAAAATAGTTGTAAAGGTAAACATAACTGTTGCTTTCAGAACTTCATTCAAATTTGGTAAGCATACGAAATCGACAAACAGCATTTGATAAGCGGTGTCAAAATGCACGAAAATGTTGTCATTGTTGGTAAACAAAACAGAACTTACGGTATGCAGTTTACCTGTCGATGATAGAGGAAGTGCTGTTTCGTGTCATGAACCACAAAGCCTAGGATCTTAAAAGCCTCTGCCAATGATTTAGTGCCGGTTTTCGATACACCAGCCATTATAACCTTCATATTTCCAAACTTTGTAACAAAGCAACATCAACTGACTCACAACACACACCAACAACTGAACGGGCAATACTTGCATTGCTTCCTCACTGCATTTCAGTGGACCACTGAACCGTGGACGCTGTGCCCTGTAGTTAAAGATTGATCGTCGGCGCCCCGACGGTGTTTGCTTTTGTCGCGAGTCAAAATGTCAAGTACTGATCTAACGTACCTTGTTTATGTACATAACCGTTGCAGGTGCACAGTACTGTAAATAACTGTTCTGCTTATAGCTTAAATTGAAGCAATAAATTAAACGCCGAAATTTTCGAAGCAATAAATTACAATGTAACATGAGACATCCGAGCAATAACATCGGATAAGATTTAGTTGCGTGCGATGTAAGTGTTGATTAGACCTAATTCGAGAAAGCCTAATTTTTGTTTAAGTAGTGTGTGTGATTCGAACTAGACACATCCGTATCTGTATAGAGCTTTTCTGGCAAATGTAATTTTATTTCGACGCTTCGACGTTCTATGCAGGTCGCCTTCATCAGGGTAAATAACACCGAATGCGACTAGTACAGTGCAAGACAAACAATGAAAAAAAGAATGAAACGCAAGCACGCAACGAAATCAACGCGCGATAAGGAACGATTAGGCCTCTAAGCTTTGAGCAGGTGCCTGTAGCACGCTGAAAGCATCACTTCTGTTTTGATGTTCATTGTGTTGCCCCATGGATGAATATTCCATGACTCAAGAAGTGGAGCAATCCTTTCAATCATTCAGGAAAGGGCTTCTATCAGCAGGTTCAAGGCACAACGGTGGGTTTCCCCGGTCTCTGTGGTTGTCACAAACATGACAATGGAAGCGCTCGAGGAAAAAGCCTTTTCAACATTTGCCAACCCACCAAGATTCTGGCGGCGATATGTTGACGACATTTTTGTGTCATTGCTAAGAACCAGGTTGAGGCATTTTTTCGGCACCTCAACGAGGCGCAGCCAGGCATTCGGTTAACCATGGAACTCCAATCGGTAAACTGTCTCCATTTTTAGATGTTCAAGTCACAAGAACCGATAAACAAGAGTGTACCACAAGCCAACGAGTAACGGCAGGCATCTCAATTTTCGATCTCATCACCCCACACACCAGAAAAAAGGGTGATTCGTTGCCTAAAAGATCAGGTACGAAGCTTGTTGATTTCAGTGCGGCGTCTGTTGGGCCCGGGAGCCTGACTGCTGGAAAAGACTATTCATTAACGGGGCAACACAATGAACATCTAACAGACGTGATGCTTTTTGTAACATCAAGGTGGGAAACGTGACTACGTTTGAGAAGACTATGAAGCACAATTTGGTTGAAATAATTCAAAATCAAAGTAAGAAACAAATGATATTTCTGATACATTTACTAATAAAACGAATGTTTGTCAGCCATTTTTTTTGACTATTTTCCTCAGAAAATGGCATTCATAAAATTGATGAACGTATAAAAGGAAAACAATATGAAAAATATATTATCATCATTGTGCGTACGTGCAACTATCCTAGTCATGCCCTTTCAAGTTCAAATACAACACGCTAACTGATTGAGATTATTGAAGTGGTTATTCGCATTTCGACCACTTGACTATTCTGCAAATGTTTTGTCATGGCCGAAAACAAACTCATTTGCATCTTTTAATGAAATGGCAACAAATATGAATAAATTGAATTGGTAGATTTATTCAGTTAAACCCATAAGAGCAAAAACAAAATATGTTTTTTCCTGCAAAAGCAATTTACTTTTCCAGTCAGTCATAATGCCTATACATTCAACTACGCCTGGTAATACCTAACCCTCAAGTTTAAACACAACACATTAACTTATTGAGATCGTTGAAGTGGTTGTTTTACATTTTTGCCACTTGACGTTGACAGTGTTGAAATCGTCAAGGGCATCTCTGTGTCAGTAGAACTAGCACTCTGCACCACCAGCACTTTTCGCGAATTACAAGCGAAAGTTCACGGCAAAAGCGTTACCATTTGTTTTCCTGTAATTTTTAAAATAAAGTTTATCAGGTATGAAGATCATTATGGCTGGAATGTCGAGAACCGGAACTAAGTCAATGACTGAAGCTTTTAGGATTCTAGGCTATGCAGTTCATGATACAGTTGAACACTTTGTTTACCATCGCCAGGTGATTATTGCGAGAACAGACTGATCTTCGGAACTGACGAGTATAACGGCTCAAATAGGAACGTTTGAATAATAAAACCTATCGCCTTTTCACGTATGTTTGGACCGTTATATTCGCAATTATACTTATGAACAGATCTACGTATAGCGTTCCAACCGATTATATTTTATTAACCTATAAACTGTGTGTAGTATTTCAGATAATTACCAGTCACCAGAGACTTAGATGGAGACAACTGTCGCGTACGTTAACTGACTGCAAGTCAAGTCTGAATTCAACCACTTATTTTGAGATTTATGTGTTAAGTATTATACATGTTATAACTTTACTCAAATAGAATTTATCCTGCTACAACTTCGACCAATAAGTCCAGCTGATGACAAGAAATCGGCCGTATTGGCTAGTGTAGCCATCCACGGCACTCCAGTTTTTTGAGAATTTATCCAGTTTTTGCCATACAGGTATGGTATGACTTTATGGATGGGAAAGCCACGATCGATGACATACGACGATCTTATGAAGGAGTTGACGTCGTGGTTGGATTACCGGTGTTTTTGTTCTGGAAAGAAATGTGCGAGGCTTTTCCCGAGGCAAAAGTAATAGAAACGTTTAAGAATGTTGCAAGAGCCCCTGTCGTGGGTCCGAATCCCATCACATGATATATTTTTCCACCGATTCCTTGCCTTTTAAAAATGTTTAAGAAACCGGTTCGTTTCTGCACTACGTCTTTAATGTGCCTGGCATGTTATCATTTGTAAATAAATATGCCGCGGTCGCTGGTATGCATTAACGCTTCAAGGCTGATCTCAGTTATGAATGCTTTGTTCACCTTAGTTTTGTTTTTTGGGGGTAAAATTTAAAAAAAAATCTTAAGTAAACTGTTGCTCACAGGAAAAATATAAACTAATACTCTTTTCTGCCAATCGAACTTATTTTTCCACCATGCACTCCAGAAAATCTGTGTAAAGTACAGAGATAGTTAGATAAACACTGACTACTGTTAAAGCTGGAGACCCTTGTGGGCATATAATGTAATGAATTGGCTTGGGATAGACGACATTTTGGGGTTTATGTTGCAGGTGGTGCTTACCTTACGAAACGCTGAAAGATGGGTAAACAGTTGGTTCAATCTGATGAATGTTTTTGAGTCGAACCTACATCTGATGTGCCTCATGACTTTCACACAAACTGGATGGAAATATTTTCGTTTTCTAAAATTAATGTGTAAGTGAAGTTGGTTTGCAAATACATTTAATTTAATTGTAAAGGGCAAGAGTGGCATAATTTTCAAATTAAAAGTTGATTACCATACAAGCTAAAATTAAAGAGCCCCTTGTTCTGTTGCTTCAGGTTTTTATGCGCATAGCATTAATCCCGGTGTGCCCTTCGGAAAGTGGAAAAACGGCAAGCCATTGCAACTATTGAGATATCGACAACACAATAGCGACGTGATGATGGTAACTAATGCATTTATGATATTGTTCATTATTTTGCGAAAGGAAAATATTTCAATACTTATCCTGTTTAATCCTTTCGTTTTGCGTCATTTATGTAAAAGGTTATTTATTTGAGGTTGGATGCTTTTCCACGAAAATGGTACTGACAGCCAAGTTATTACGACTCTCTAGCATTATATATATAAGCGTGTCATCCGCTTAGCGGTTAGACGTTGTCACATATTTCTTTTCAGCTCTGTCGGTTCGAGCAGCATCGAATTAGCTCCACAAGTGATGTGGCATTCACTGCATGTTTAATTCGCTCTATATATTGCAGTCTTTGCTTTTCCTTTGATCTCTTGCCGTGGGGTCGTCCATGTGAGCACAAATATTCCAAAGTTTCGGGGTGTCGACTTATGTGTCCATAATGTTTAGCTTTTGTACAAGTTAAATGAATTGCTGTTGTACTTTTGGTTCTTTTAATATGGAGTTGTTAGTCTTATGTTCTTTCCTTGAAATTCTTAGCAAGCGACCATAGCAGTACATTTCAAAACTTTCAAGCTTTAGTTGCTCATAAGTGCCACGATTTGCATACCTAAAAAGTATAGTTGTCTGCTAAAATACAATACGTCGGTGCAAAAAAATGCAACTAATGTCAGGCAATTTGATTACAAATAAGGTTAGGCGATTGATGCATTACATTTTAAGGCAGTTTTTTTTCAAGTCAGGTTAGTAGTGTATAGTAGTATTTCGACAGATATTAAATTTTACTTGTTCCGTAGAACTGTACTCCAGAAAAGCTTTTGACTTATTCCGTGGATCAGGGCTGGACACCTTTATGCAACTTTTTGAATCTACCAATTCCATCAACCTCATTTCCCCGGAAAAATATTGGCAGTGTTGTTTACGATAATTACATTAACGAAAAGGCGTGTTTTCGGCAAATGAAAAGAGAGCTACAACTTGAAGTTGCTCTGTGCTTTTGCCTACTGTTATTTCTTATCTTTCAAATCGTTGAATGTGGTATATAAACAACAATATTTTGTTGCGTAAAGGAGAAAGTGCTTTTGTTGCGTTCTTTGGGGTTTTACCTAATGCATGGTTTGAGGTTTGTAGTACTTGGTTGATATAAAAACTAAATTTATATTTGCAACGCTTGGTGTTCGTGTGTGTAACTTGAGGTGGTTTTCGGTAGTTTGTCTTCTTTTTCCTATTGGTGAGATTTAATGACCACGAGTGAACATTTTGGGCAAATGTAAAAAAAAAACTCTATAGACTGATCTTGAGAAGTAACAGCAGTTTGTTTCTCACAAAAATCACGCCGATCGATTTTTACACAGTGGAGAAAAATAAAACAGAAGTCCAAAGACATATCAAATTGTGATTTATTTGTAAAGTAGAAGTCTCAAGGAAATATCAAAATGTGATTTATTTGTGATGTGTGAAACTGCACAACCTACTGCCCAAAATCACGAACAACGAAGAGACTGATTTGGACTAACGGGAATGCTGAAAAACTGTCACAAAAATAATCTTTAATCAATTTTGTAAACCTAGAAACCGCAAAAAAAGGGAAATAGAATTTTGTGTAGCTTTTGGGTTTTATCAAAAATCGGATGAAAATTTATTTTGAAACTGGTTAGGAGGTTCGGTAGTAGGCAGAAACCGGCCGAAACCAGTTTAAAGCTGGAGTATTCCGGCCAAAGGCCGCCGAAAAACGACTTTCTTTAATTTTTTGAGCTCTAAACACCGAAAAATGAAACGTCTATAGTCTTTGGATTTTTTCAAAAATCAGATGAAAATTTCTTGTCTCCGATTTAAACCGCTTTGGAGCTTCGCTAGGAGGCACAAACCAACTAAAACCAGTTTGAACCTTTGAGATCCATTTTTTTCACGACATGCCTCACAGGGATCCATTTTTTGGCTTTTGCAAACACCCCATACGCATTAAGGTCTTGTAGGTTTCATCCCTTAGTTCAAATGATTTCTTATTTTATTGACATTACAAATATGTTTTTTTTCTGTGTAGCGAATTCCAATACAGATATATTTTTTACCAAACCAAGCTTGTTGCAGTTATGATCAATTCTAAAATAAACAAAAAGCATTCACTCAAAAAACATAAAGTTGTTCAGTCAACAAACGTAAATTATATATTGCATATAAAAAGTCACAGTTTGTAATTTTGAAGCGTATGGTTCCGCTTAAACAATCCCCAGGATGAAGCCCAGGCTTTCTTTCGTATGTTTTGAATTCTTCTGTATATTTTCTGTTAAAATAGTTTGTCACTGACCTCTTTTCAATCAGTCCCATTTTCAAAACAACCCCGAGATAAGCTTTGAATACAAGCAGTGTTATATCCTGCCACTTGTGCCAAATTGATTTATTGGTGACTGTTTTGCCTCGAAGCTGAAGTTTCGCATGAATATTTGTTGCTGTTATTATTTCATTCAAGAGATGATCATGAAGGAATTTTTGGAAACACTCCAGTTCAGTTAGTAATATACATTTTGCTACTTGCAACCATTGTTGGCAGTAATTGTATATTTTGGCAAATCCGGGTCAGTTGACTACCATGTCTTCCAACCTTGTGCATCAGTGGCAGTGGTATCACTTTCATTGTCACCATTACTACATCCATCTGTAGAATACCTTTCATCACTCTCTCAACCATCAGAGATGACAACAATACTCATCAGAAATGTCGCTAGCAGGATGTGAATAATGCTTTGCCTATGTTGTGAATTCAATTGTGTCACATCCCCCCCCCCCAACAATACTCATCAGAAATGTCGCTAGCAGGATGTGAATAATGCTTTGTCTATGTTGTGAATTCAATTGTGTCACATCCTGGGAGCAACTGGCGTTTCATTTTTTCGCCTTGTTTACCATGTTGTAGCAGGATGGGCGTTTGTTCGTTTCGTCTAATTCATTTTACTGCTTTAGGCGGATACATTTTAATTAAAACATACATTTTAATTAAGGGCCGTTTAATTAAAAACTACGCTTTGACCTGTTTAGACCGGGTAGTGGGGTTCAGTCTTTAGTCATAAACTGTATGTATTTTTGCAAAATTTGGCTAAAAGCGCGATTTTATTCTTTCGTTAGAAACAGTATGCAAGGATCTGAAAAAGTTCTAATCCAAAGCATTAATGCCAGAGAGCATGTGTATACAATCTACATCTTAGCACAAACGTTTCAATAATCGCTGTTTTGATCAACAATGCAGATTGTCAACCGCGTTTGAAAATTTTAAGCTTAAAAACGCCGCAGAATATAACCTCAATCGGTAAGTCAACTCAACGCGTCCCCGCAGGGTATTTTCCTTAATTACGATCAGAACTTCTTTTGCAACATGTTGCACAAGTGCTAGACTAAATTGTTAAGAGGTTTATCATTTAAACTTCAATTTTCTTGATCATTCAATTGCTCATATTTAGCAAAGAGTCGCCTGTCATATTTGAAAGCCATAGCGATGTTAAAAGACAGAAGTAGACAGTACAAAACAAAAATGCCAACCGACCAGACTAGTTTTTGAAAAATCAGCAAAGCAGAAAGACAAAATTGTTACTGGGCTTTGAAGCGGTGCAGTTACCTTTTTTCCGAAACGATGTAGACGGCTGTGGCCGCACGCCGTTCATATACATCTGTACGCAAATAATATAGTTTCAAACGTCTTGACCAGCAATTACTTTTGACACTTGAGTTTATAAAAGTTTTCAATACGTTAAAGACGGTTGGTGGAAAGGTTGGTCAAAAACCGGCAAATCTTGTACTCGTGTGAAAGCATCAAGCAAATAGATAATAAGTTGCAGACAGTGTATGCTATTTCGACCTGCAAGGTCTCGTCAGTGCAGCTGATGAGAAGAAATAACCCGTCTAAGTGCACTCCAGTTTGTTGGGGGCAACATGCTAGAAAACAAGCCACCTGTTCTGTTCGATGCCACAACTTGTGTATTCGAACAAAACAGTAAAACCTACTTACATATAATGTTGCACTTCAGGGAGAACAAATAATTCTTTATTTTGTAGAGCGGTAGAAACGTTTCCCTGGGAACGCAATGGGCAATTTGAATATGTTAGAGGAAAAGACTTTGGCTAAAAGTTCCAAAACCAAAAGAGAGAGCTGGAATAAATCATGGGATTTTGTACTTGCTCTTCTCGGTGGTTCAATAGGACTTGGTAATGTGTGGAGATTTCCATATCTCTGCTTCAAGAATGGCGGGGGTAAGTGGGAAAATTTGTACAATATACATTGATAGTGGGAGAGCGATTGCTGCCAGGCATAATATTAAATTTATAGAGCTCTTCTGGCAATTGTATTTTTATACCGACGTTCGACGTCCTATACGGATCGCCTAAATCAGGGTAAATAACACAGACTGCGCAGTACAGTGCTCGATAAACAACACCCCCCCCCCCGTTCGACGTCCTATACGGATCGCCTAAATCAGGGTAAATAACACAGAATGCGCGCAGTACAGTGCTCGATAAACACGGAAAAATAATTAAACGCAAGCACGTCACAACGCATCGAAAACACTGTGTGCGATAACGAATAATTCGGCCGGATGTATAGGATGTCGAAATGTCGGTATGAAATACAATTGCTAGAAGAGCTCTGTGAGTTTAATAGATGGTAGGTCTAACGAAATATCTCGATATGCTTTCGGAAAAAGTCGAAAATGCTTTTCGAAGAAAGTAGAACTAACAAACGCATATAACGTTTCAACAAATGCTACTTTAAACATTGTACCGAACCACAGGCATTGAATACTGATATGTTCAATTTTCCTGCAAAGGTTACAACTGTAAATAAATGCATGCTTGATTTAATCTATGTTTGTAATTTTAATGTCAGATATTCTTCATGAAAACAATGTACCATGCTTGTAGTTTGATTTTGGTTATGATTCACCATGGAGCTATAGCAACGAGCTTACAACAGCTAGCTTCGTATGACACATATTTGCATGCTTGATAAGTAAGAGTGTAAGAATTTGAGGAAAAAAAATCAAAGTCTGTATATTTGTGTAAAACGTAACGACGTTTCGACAAGTGCTATTGTCATCATCAGTCGTTATGTTTTACACAAATATACTGGCTCTGATTTTTTGCTCAGATTATTCAAAACCGTGAACAGTGTACCTAAGTGTAAGAATCGTTTTGATAAATATAGGGGCTTTTCTGTTCCCTTACCTTTTCTTCGTCATGGTGCTGGCAATTCCTATGGTGATGCTGGAGACTTCAATGGGACAAAGAGTAAGGCAGGGAGTTGTACAGAGCTGGGAGATAGTTCCTGTGTTTAAAGGTACAACATAAATCAAAATAAATTCTAAGGCTTGTTGTTTGCTGCGGACATGTAGCATGGGAACAAAGTTTTTGAAAATAAATTTAAAATAATTTTAAGTGATTTTATTAGTTCGTTTAAATCTGAAACTTTTTTTGAAACAAAAATGAATTGCTTTTGATTGCAACTTTGTTCAAAACTAAATTGTTTATGGTTGAAATTGAATCACTAACTTTTTACGTCATTCCATGTCTTTAATAATAAAACGATTGATTAAATAACAAAGAGCAGGATTGATTCTAAAACATGAGCGCTTTGTGGTCGTCCAATCGACAAAAATGTTTGTATGCAGAGCATTTTGACCTGAATGGACTAAATAATCGGCGCAAGAGTTGCACTAAGTTGAAAATTTGTCATTTTCTAAAACAAACAAAAAAATCCACGACACCGAACCCAACGCCGAAGCCACAAATCAGAAATAAAAGTTACTTAAAAACAACCACAAACCAGATACAAGTTCAAGTCGTTTTCGAAGTTTTAGGAGACGCGGAGTTTAGGAATTAACACTGGGTGGCAAAAAAAAATAGAGGAAATAAAAATTATTTTACAAGAACTTTAAAAAGAAACTTGAGTGAAGAAAACCAACATGGTAACTCAGAAGCAAAAATAATCGAATCGATAAATTCGGTACACATTTCACGGTTCCTAAAAGGAAACAAACAAGTCGATATATTTATTTTGAGAATGACACAGGCTGCTGTCAAAATTATGTTATCGACTTGTTTGTTTCTGGTTATAAATTTGCTAGAATTTCTAAATACACGAAAAGCAACAACACTTTAAGAACAAAATGACAACGTTTTGAGAAAAGACGAAACAACAAAATTAGCCGGTCCAACAAATTTAAATCGAACCCGAATTGACAACGTTGCAAATTCTCAAAACGCACAAGATGCCGTTGCAAAAGGTTACGTTGACACCAACGGTATAGATTGGGTTGGAAAACCGACTGACACCCCCCCCCCCACACACACACACACACACACACACACACACACACACACACACATAGGTTATGCCGAATGTTTCGCTTTCACACACACACAAACTACAGTTGTACAAACAAATTGAGTCAAAAATAAAGGTTTACGTCGAATACGGAGTGGTTCCGCGTGATACAATTTCGGTTGAAACTTAAACAAACAAAACCATGCTTCGTATGAAGTCTATTTTGCTTGTTGGACATTATTGGTGCGTTATTGATGTTGAATCTTATTGCAACAAAACAGATATGAAACCCACGTAGTTAAAGCTACAAAGGGTTTAAAGAACATTTCTCTCTTTATAGGTCTGGCCGTCGCCCAAATAATGGTCAACTTCTATAGCATTGTTAGCTATGCGGTTATTATGGCATGGTGCTTCAAGTATTTCCAAGTCAGTTTTATGTCTCCCCTGCCCTGGTCGACTTGTGGAAACCCGTGGAACACAGATCGTTGTGTGACGGCCAAGCAGAACATTGAATCGTTGATCAATATTACAACATTCGGAAATTCATCCGATACCGATAAGATTCCACACGCGATAAACGGTTCCCACAACGCAACAACCACAATAGGAGTTACCTCATCAGCAACGGAGTATTGGTTGTAAGTATAGCATAAGTAAGCAGAACAGTCGAAACCTAAGACAATTAAGAACAAGTCAAACACTTTTAATTTGTGGTATGTCATGTATTTGTAAAACAACATTTCCGATTGATTTTCATAACCGCTTGAAATATTTCATTTAACTGGTGCGATGCTAAACAAAAATCTAGTTGTTTTTCAAGAACCTGTAATTGTGCTGACGTTTCGTCCACTAGAACGGTATGATTACTTCAGAGTAATGTACATTTTCGCTTGCGTCCTCGCAATATTTCATTCATTGCTCCGAAGAAGCCCTGCCGTTCTGGTGGGCGAAACGTTAGCAAAATCACAAGTTCTAAAAATGTACTAGTATTTTGTTTCGCATCACACCAGTTGAATGACAAACTTGTTAAATATGCAACCTTCTGCTGGACGAAACGCTTGTTTCGTATTGCCTTAATTAAGGTTGCTTAATATTTTCTCCCTTGGTGAAACATTACAATCGTGTCAATTCAACATAAAACATTGAAGTCCTTGTTACAAAATATATTTGTTGAATCCCCCCCCCCTTGTGCGTTCAAACTTAGTTATGGATTGCCCCCACGTAACTAATTTAAATACCCACACAAATAGAATTATTGTCGTATAAGTTACTGCCTGCGAATACCTTAACTGCTTTATTTACCCACACTATTATAGACGAATGTGATTACTGGAATTGTCAATCTTTTTGATGCGTTCATCAGAAATCAGTTTGAGTAAAGCAACTTGGAATGCAACAAATATTGCCACATCTTTAAGCGTAATTGTCTTGGAATAATATACATAGTAACGAAAACAAAAAGCCCGGGTTTAAAATCAGTTTTACCACATAGTGTCAGGACAAAACAACAAATTGAAGTTAAATAACAGAAGGGTCGCAATAGACGTTTGAATATTGCTTGATACCTTTCCACCCCCCCCCCCATTGCTCCGAAGAAGCCCTGCCGTTCTGGTGGGCGAAACGTCAGCAAAATCACAAGTTCTGAAAATGTACTAGTATTTTGTTTCGCATCACACCAGTTAAATGACAAACTTGTTAAATGTGCAACCTTCAGCCTTATGTGTGATTATTTCCAGCCGTGGAATATTGGACGTGTCCCCAGCAATCGAGGTTTCTGGCAGTTTGCGTCCGGATCTCGTAATTTGCCTCATAGCGGTTTGGATCCTAGCTTATTTGGCCACGTTCAAGGGCATCAAGTGGACGGCTAAGGTGCTTCACTTATCTTATAATTGTTACTCTGTGGCGCCTTAATAAATGTAAAGATAAAACTGAATTGAAACAGCACATGCTGAAATGTGTGTATGAAACCGTAAGCCTGGTTTGGTTCTGATCCTTTCATAGATCGTGGCCTCCTTTAAGTAACATTCGGGGCCTGTTTTGAAGTAGGGTCACTTATGAAGTGCGTTTGTTAACATAAATCACTGAAATTTACACAATCCTATTCGTGAACCCTCATGTAACCCTATTACTGTTGTGGCATACCCCAGGTTTAAAGAGAATTAATGGCATGACACGATTTTCAGCCAATAAAATCAGTTTAACAAACACAAAACTGACTCGATCTTATAAACAAAGATCATAGTACGTCAGGTCTTTTGAAGGCGTTATACCGCATCCCCCCCCCCTCTTATAAACAAAGATCATAGTACGTCAGGTCTTTTGAAGGCGTTATATGAGTGTGTCGTAATCGCTGGTCTGCATAGACGCTTTAGGGCTGATTTCAGTTATGAATTTATGTTCATCTCAATTTAACGTGTTTATTTTGTTAGATTGTATACGTAACAGCCACATTTCCTTTCTTACTGATCATCGTGATTTTGATTCGCGGTTTGACACTGGAGGGCGCAACACTCGGCCTAAGGTACTACGTCATTCCTGACATTACAAAGATTGCTACTCCGGAGGTGAGGTTTTCTGTTTTCGTTTGTTCAGGCAAAAATATTAAATGGTCAATGTTTAGATTTGACCGAAGATATCAAATTTTATTTCTCGTATTTATGTTTAATAGTTTTATGATAAGCGTTTTTCAAACATTGAAGGAATTTCAAAACGTTTTTTTGCAATTATAGCGGCCCAAACAGACGTAAAAAGAGCCGTGCTTTGTTAAGGTTTTGGCAAATCTCCATGTCACAACAATAATACGCCCGATAATATCCACTTGAGTTACACAGAGTCCAACAAAACTACACTGGATTCTAATAAAGTCAAAATATAAACTGCAATTTTTATCCTTAACTAATGTTTCACGTAACAGGTATGGGTTGCGGCTGCCACCCAGGTAATCTATTCCTTTTCCGTCGGATCGGGAGTCCTAACAACGCTAGGAAGCTATAACAAATACCACCATAATTTCTGGAGGTAAGTCCTTCTTTTAAAGTAAAGTGCAACTTTCATTTTTTAGATTACGCTTTGTCATATGGGTGTGCTTAGGAGACGGTTTGATTCGGTATATGCCCTCAATAGGCGTGGCGTTCTGTAAGTTATGATTTTTCATTTTAAATTCATTTTGCATTATTATTTAAAATAGACAGTGGCGATGCTTTAGTAGCAGAGTACATTTGTCTTAGCCAAAAAGCTAGCAATCTTTTCATCTAGGGAACGAACGCTTTCGCGCTAGTGGTACAGAAAGAGGATTCGTAAGTCAGACCGCGCTTTTCGTGCCTAGGTTCAACTAAAACGACCTGACTTTGCATTCAACATCACTCGTCGCATTTGCACCAACTTTCGGGCCTAATATGGGCCCGTCTGCAACTCTGGTACATAAGCCAATATATTACTTTATTCCTGCTAATTTTTACCAGCGACTGTTTTTTTTACTCTATATTTCATGACACCGAAAATTTCAACGTTTACAATTACAGGGACGCAGCTATATTCTCCATATTTAACGCTATGACAAGCTTTGTGAGTGGACTGGCAATCTTCTCCACACTTGGGTTTATGGCAACATACCAGGTATCTTAGCAGCTTACCAAATGTACACTTAGCAGAAACACTAACACTCAAATGCTATTTAAGTAGAACAACCAAACATGAAACAAGACCAACCACTGTTTTGTTATTTGATTAAACTTACAAGTTTAAACGAGAAACAAACAAGCCAGTATATTTGAATATAAAAGCAGAAGACGTTGACAAAAACTCGACCCCTCCTGCCCCCTTTGTACCTATTCAACGCCTGATCT
The DNA here is from genome assembly GCA_003260075.1 of Phallusia mammillata. Lineage (NCBI taxonomy): Eukaryota > Metazoa > Chordata > Ascidiacea > Phlebobranchia > Ascidiidae > Phallusia > Phallusia mammillata. The sequence continues at coordinate 32,972 of QLIY01000553.1, forward strand.
TTCGATTTTTTTTTCGTTTTTATCTGCGCATGGTTTTATGTGCTGCTTGGTTTTTACATTCATTTCTTTTGAAAATGACACAACGTCATGTTCTATACAAATGCATTGGCTCGTTTGTTTCTCGTCAGAAACTTTGAAACCGTGAATTGTGTATCTACGTTACAAGTTAAGATTTAGGTAAAATAGGCCTTGCGCTTCTTTATGGACAGAATGCTACGCCTTTTTGCCAAAATTGTTTTTCCAATTTTCCGCTACAGAACACTACAGTGGAGAAAGTTGCAAGCTCCGGTCCAGGGCTTGCGTTTATCGCCTACCCAGAAGCATTGTCGCTTTTGCCATTACCTCAACTGTGGAGCGTCGTGTTCTTTCTCATGATTATTTTCATCGGCTTTGACTCGATGGTAAGGACAGGGTCAAAACATACACCTGCCCACTATTAGGCCACAGTAGTAAAAATGTATGAAATCAAAATGCTACACTGGACACAAAATTGAAAATTATCCTTACCGAAAATAACACTCTCAGAGACCTTTTTGTTTTTTGAACATCCCAACGAAGGAACAAGTTTAAACCCAGCTCGAAGGCCCAAAAGTTGAGAAAATTTTGACACAAATGAGAGGGTGGAAAGTCAGGCCCGAATCAGACCCGTTCTGTTCAGGTTTAAGCCCGAACTCAATCCAAAAAGCGCAGCCTCACACACAATTGTTTTAGCAAAAACGTTCAAGCCCAAATCCACAAAGCCCGGCCCGATTTGTAACAGAAGGTTTTGTGGGATTATAATCCTAGAACAAATGTATTCACAATCCGATTGTTTTACATATTTTTATTTGGTTTTAAAGCGATACTTGTAGATAAACCATTGCCCTGAAACGCACTAAATCGACCGTTTATACAGTTTATTGCACAAGAGGCGATTATGGCAATTTTGTTTGACAACATCCCAGTATTGCGCAAGAGAAAGGAACTCTACCATGCTATTGTGTGCTTCTTAATGGGATGCGCCGGACTTTCAATGGTTACGCAGGTAAGACGCATAGCTAACAGACGTTTTATCGTCAGCAAACTTTACAAGACTAAAATGTCTCGGTAGCAACACCTAGTGTTTGTGGTGTTGAGTTTATTTCGCTTAGTGAAAGAAGACATAGCGACACAATTGCACTAAAATAATCAACAAGCCGGAAATAGCTGCGCTACGAGCGAGACCTAACAACTAAGAGTTCTTTTGGAAAATTTTGGTAAACCAGAATCGAACACGAATTACATTTGATACTTTAAGACACTTCACCTAACAACAGACACATGGCTTCTTTTTAAGCTCGATCACTTTTTGAAAGAGTCTGCATGATCATTTGCTTATTGATTTAAATTTAATGAAACATCAAGTCATTCATCCTTATGAATTCAAGATATATAACGATATATATTCCGTCGTTGCAGCATCGTCTGTATCTCTAAGCAAGCACAAAGACATATATCTTGAATGCATACGTATAAAGGACTTGTTTTTGATAAATATGAATCAATAAGAAACCATAAGGTTCATTGTGTTCTTCATATCCAACAAGAAACGATCTGGGAGATTATAGTTTTAAAGTTTGAAATATACGGTTAATAAATTTGAATCTATAAGCAACCATAGGGTTCATTTTAGTCTTCATCCACCAAGCAACAAGCTGAGAGATTCTAGTTTAAAGTTTGAAATATACAGTATTGATCATTTGCTGAAACAAATTGTTATTTATCAATTAACACAGGGTGGAGTTTATGCGTTCGAGATCTTCAACAACTACGGTGCTTCACCCCCCCCCCTGTTCCTTATTGCTGGAACCGAGTGTGTGGCAATTGCTTGGGTGTTCGACTTCGAACGTTACTGGGTGGAAATCAAGAGTATGATCGGGAAACAAAGAGGAAAATATTGGCTGCTCATATCTTGGAAATTTGTGGCACCTATCATATGTATTGTAAGTACCCGATGCCAAATTTTACTTGCAGTTGGGGCGACTTTGTTTGACGTGCACTGGGTATCATTTCTTGGCCTACAAGTGGCGTCTTGCAAGTATGACGTCATGTTACAGCACTTTTTCAAGTTTATTCAAGTCCAGTATAAGCTATTGCTGCCAGGCATAATATCCAGTTTGTACAGCTCTTCTGGCAAATGTGTGCTGCCAGACATAATATCAAGTTTGTAGAGCTCTTCTGGCAAATGTAATTTTATTCCGACGTTTCGACGTCCTATACAGGTCGTCTTCATCAGGGTGAATAACACTGAATGCGACTAGTACAGTGTATGACAAACAAAGGAAAAAATAATTCAACGCAAGCACGTCACAACGCAACGAAAACACCGTGCGGGAACGAATAAATTGGGCCTCAGACAAAGATGATTTAAAATAAGTTTTTTAAAAAACTACGCAGGTCATATTCTCAGAGCGTCAGTGTATTTTTACAAACCAAGAGGACAAATTGAAGTAAATCCTTGTTGCGAAACACTGTTTTGCAGGGTCGATTGGTTATATCTCTAAAAATGCTCAAGGTTAGGCCTATTAGGGTCGGGGTAAGGTATTTTTAAAAACTTATTTCCCAACCCAACCCATTAATAGCCGCTAAATAAAAATTCAGCTCTTTACGCTCCCTTGTGAAAGCGAAGTTGTTATTCTCGTTATGGTGTTAGTATGGTGCAGTGATGTCAGTATCGTTGAGTACCTGAAACGTGGCTTTCATCAAACTCCAGCTATTTAGGTTTAGGCTGTCATTTGTTTTACAGATTATAGCTCCCCCCCCCCTAAACCACTACGTTATCGGGATTACGTATATCCACCATGGGCACAAGCTATCGCCCATCTAATGAGCTTCAGTTCCGTTATAATGATTCCTGCATATGCGATCTACAGCACCTATACCACATGGAAGAACGGAGGAAGCTTTCGAAAGGTATGACAAAGTTAAGCAACTTGACCAATCCACTATATACAGTTTATCTGAAATTTGTTTCTATAAATCATAGCACGCCAGGCTTATTAAAGGCGTTGTGCGGAATCTTGTCGGTCTCCCAAGCATTTCTGTATGACAAGGCATAGACGAAACCTGATCGCAGGTCTGCTAGGACGCTTTAATGGATGATCTTAATTGTTTCTAGACTATAAGGATTAACACTCAGACTTGAAAACCACAAAATAGAAAAAATACGGCATATAGTCACTTTGTATACAAACTATTAAAAAAACACGCTACTATATACAACACTCACGGTCGCCATTAAGTAGTGCAGACAAAACTAATACGATTTTTATGTTACAGTTGCTTGGACAACCACCGAACGAAATTGTGAAGGAGGCGGAACCACTTGCAACCTCAACATCAATTTAAATATTCCAAGAGAATATAAAATCTTTTGTGCATTTTTTAACCCGTTACTTTCTCTCAACAATTTAATTGTACAGAGAATAGGTAATTGTAAACGCCACCAAAAGACAAGACCATGACGTATATGAACGAAGGGTTACATATATCCCCCCCCCCCCCCCCCCCCCCCCCCCCCCCCCCCCCCCCCCCCCCCCCCCCCCCCCCCCCCCCCCCCCCCCCTATAATCAGGGATGCCATATCGTCCCTATTTCTATACCTCGTCCTTATTTTAAAGGGCTACGTCTTAGAAAAATGTATTTTTTTATTTCTATGAAATGTCTTTCTTTTTGACTTTCGGCTTATTTTGTCTTAATTTCGACAATTACAAGTCAAATCGCTGCTGCAAGTAAAAGTAAACTTAAACCTGAGCTATCGTGAGATGCACGAAGCTTTTTCTACGACCAATGAGTTGCTGCAACAGATTGATTCGGACAAAAAACATGACATATAATATGTCATGACTCGTATAAATGCAAAGATTTATTTGAAAACGTTGGCTTTGTGTTGTATGAAAATTTAGTTTTTCGGTTGTCCTTATTTTCGGCTCTGTGTCGATGTCAACCCTGGCTACAGCCTATCTTGTCTCCAGGTTAGTTTGGAGGCCGAAAGAGGCTTAAACCAGTTTGAAACTGGAATATTCCTGCGAAAAGCCACCAAAAACCGGATTTATCTTCAATGCCTTTGAGTTTTTTCAAAAATCGGATCAAAATATTTTTACTTTGATTCCAGTTAAAACCGGTTTGGAAGTTCGGTAGGAGGCTGAAACCGGCTAAGACCAGTTTGAAACTGGAATACTCAGGCGAAAACCCACCGAAAACAGATTTTCTTCAATTTTTTGACACCCCAAAAAGGGAAAGGCTATATTCTTAGGGTTTGATCGAAAATCGGGTCGAAATTTTCGATTGTGAAAACCGGTTTGAACCGGTTTGGAGGTTCGGTAGGAGGCAAAAACGTTTCTAACCGGTTTCAAACTGCAATATTTCTGCACAAACCCAACGAAAACCGGATATTTTTTCGATATTTTGACCCCCAAAAATCGAAAAAACGGAAAGGCTAATAGCCTTAGGGTTTTTTCTAAAATCTGGTTAAAATTTCACGTTTTCGATTCCGGTTGAAACCGGTTTGGACGTTCGGTAGGAGGCAGAAACCGGTCCTAACCGATTTGAAACTGGAATATTCCCGCAAAACCCACCGAAAACCGGACTTTTCTTCGATTTATCGAGCTTCCCCAATCGCGTAAAACGAAAACGGCTTTGATTTTTGCTTGATGAAGAAGTCGCTTATTTTATTTTGTAATTTATTGTTTGGAATCGATTTCTTTGCTAACAACGTTTGAAAGTTTCTTCTTGTATATTGCAAAAAAACTGATACATACATTCTTTAAGGTAAACTATTGCAAGTTTGCATTGTCATGGAAGTTTGATATAATGATTCCACTTAATTACAAATACTGCAGTATGGTGTTTCGTTGAGTTAGATGTTTATTTGCAAAGAATTTTATATTTGTTACCAACACGAGACGCATAATCATAACAGAAGTTCGGGTGCTGCTGTGGTGTTGTCAGGTTGAGCCCATTCAGGAAACACGCTTAATCCAAACATGCTCATCCCGTAGGTATTGATGAACACCGAAATCACTGCGATCCCAGCCACGTTCAGGAACCAACCAGCTTTGATCTGAATAAAGACAAGAAAACATATTTAACATGTGATAAAACGTTTTGATTAATGTTTTAAACAATGTAAGCCTAATGCTTTAAACTACGTGGAACATACATGACCACTACACAGTAGAGTTGGAATACATAAATTTAAGCAAATTTCAAACGTAAGACTTCGTGAGAACTAGGATTGACCCGATACTCAGTTTTTAATCCAATACCAGTACCCGATACTTTATTGACTGCAGTCGAAGAAACGACACGCTAAACCGCGGTTTACTTGTCTATATGGGTATTTGGTATTATACACGCTAAACCGCGGTTTACTTGGTATGGGTATTTGGTACTATACCTCCAAAGTATCGGACATCATGGCGATAAATTATCATGCCACCTCTCCTAGTTAGAAGATAGTTAGAAATCTAATTTATATGGAACAGAATTGGAAGCATGATCCCCTTGTTTCCGTTGAAAACCTTGTTTAATCCGGAGCATGATTTATTGGAATTAGACTCACAAACAAACATCTAAGAATATAATTGGAAACAGGATCACTTACCAAATCGATAACCTTGATGTGTCCATATGAGAAAGCGATGGCGTTGGGAGGGGTTGCTACGGGCAACATGAAAGCAAGTGATGACGCAATTACTGGAGGGAGCATGAGATATAAGGGGTGTACTTTAATGCTTACAGCCTGTAGAGGAAAAAGTTAAATGTTATGAGAAAGGCTTTGAGCAACTCCAAGAATAAGTTAACTGCAGACAATTTACTTTGTTTGTAGGTATTGTAAGAAATAGATTAATTTCCGTCCTATTAAAAAGCTTATATTTGTCGTTTAATTTATAATTAGATAACCATCCCGTGGAGACTTTATACTTCACGATATGTTTACTTTTTATCTACACAACCATCTGACGGGGCTAGCAAAGTTTTTAAGCAGTTGATCAAACCGAAGAAGGAAAACTACAATGTGTTTCAGCCTTACCACAACATAAAAATATATTTAGACTTTTCGCTGCTATATCCTCAAGTTACTCCTGATGTTTGTTAAGTGATAATTTTATCCTAACAATGGTGTTTTTACCGTTACACGTGCACATTGGTGCATGTGTTCAACACAAATATTACACAAAAATGCTTTGTTATAAAAACAAATCTTTTAGAAAAACACTGAATAAACACTGTAAGTCCTGTTCCTACCAGGTCAGCAAGGATCGGAACAAATAAAGCGGATGTCGCAGTGTTGCTGGAACATTCGGTGAACAGACAAACGATGATGGTGCAAACCAGGCAAATTGCCCACGTCTCGATTCCGTCCAAAAACGAAAGTAGTTCTCCCATCCACTCCGAAAAACCTGATTGCTGAAAAACATAAAACAGAAATCATTAGCAGGAATCAATATTTTCTCTTTGGTTGGATGATAATCTTCAAAGTAATAAAATAAGTAAAACAAAACAATACTGACAAACATTGCTGTAAACAGATACTTCCAAGAAAAAGTTTTTCCGAATGCCAAAAATACTGGTTTAATGGAAACTTACGGTAGCACCACAATAGGTAGATACCTACTTGCATAATTTAAACTTCACATAACGTGACAGGACAAAGAATAGTAAGAGAGACTATTCATTGGAATCATCACTGCAAACTGATTGTTCAAAAAATCAGCTTATAAAAGTCACTCACGTTTAATTGTTTTAGTTAATGCCTTTTTTAATTAAATGTACAAAGTTTCTATTCTGCAGGCAAAAACGCAGTTATTTAAGTTTGGTAAATAACTTTTGGTCGTAGTGGACTTTATGAACTTTATTTCTATGTTTTATTCACCACAGCTCCATCAGCCAGAGCGAATCCTCCCGTCAACAAGAAGAGAATATCCCAGGGAAACATCTTGTGCACAGTAGCCCAGTTAAGCACGGGTGGAACCGGTTTCTTGATTACTAAACATGACAAAGTCCGACAGATAAAATGACATCCAAAAATATCATCGTGGTTTGTGATAAAAATAGTGATAAAAGGTCGGCAACACAATTATTGTTATTTTGCATTTATGTTTCAAATGAAGTACGACACATTTAGGTTCAAACAAGTTTCACAACCCAAGACATTGAGTAACGCTATCACTGTTTCAAATTTTTCTGATAATTTTATAAAAAATATTTTGGTTTTGTAAAAAAATTCATGTAATATCAGTAACTATAAATTAAATAAAACCGCACCCATTGAAATATTATTTATTGAACCAATAATAAAAGTTCTCAGTCGTCAAGCACAAACTTTCAGAAACACTTAAACGCTGTTTACCTTTTGCTACAGAAATTTAAGCTTGAAAATTAAATTACCAGTGTTGTCGTCACGCTTGAGCAACGACGGTCGTTCCCCGGGTAACACAAAGAGGAACAGGGCCATCGTCATGGCAACAGTGCCGTCCCCCCCCCCCCCCCCCCCCCCCCCCCCCCCCCCCCCCCCCCCCCCCCCCCCCCCCCCCCCCCCCCCCCCCCCCCGGATCACGGAAGAACCATAAGAGGGCGGTGCAGATGAAAAGTACGAGCACTGTCACTTCGCCCCATCTACAAAAGGAATGAAATATATTAATGAAAAACCAAAACTGCAAGAAAGTACTTATATTATACATTGCTCAGGATGTACAAAAGAAAATATTGACTTTTAACTTTGTTCACCATACAACTTTATTTATTTTGTGTTTATTTTATGATTGTATGATTAGTTTCAATGCTCGGGTGATTTTTTATGTATGGAAACTAACTTGCCCCTCATCATGTTTAGTATAATAGTTGTTGGGTTGACCCATGTCATTAAAAATTGACCTCTTCGGCTAAAATTTGAATGTTGAAAAATATTCAAGACCAGGCTTTTAAATTTTCAACTCACTTGATGTCGCCAAGTGCATCGAATTCTTTGCGAACGACCCGCTTGGCATCTTTTTCTCCCTGAGATTCTTCCCCTTTGCCAAAACACGATGTAACTTCACTGAAACTAAAAGACTCGAGAACTTATTTACCAGAAAGATATAAACAAGTAGTTTTACTTTAGTATATTTTCCATTTTAATATTGTCCTATTTTTTATTTTCATTTTTTTACAAATCATCACTTTAGGAATCGGAGTCACCCACAGAGTCACTCACACGAACAATCAGAGTCACATACTCAAATAATCAAGGTAACTTGCACAAAATTTAGAGTCACTTACTAAAACCATAAGAGTCACTTACTCGAATCCGAGCCAGAAGAAACTGAGCCACAAATAAGCGATGACAACGAGCACACAGGCACCGGGTAGAGAGTAAATCATCCAGTTGGCAAAAGTCAGTTGAATATTAGCGTCAGGAAATATTCTGAACATAACAGAAGTCATTGTGAGATCATAGTAATCATGTTATTCATTAAAATAAAAACGGTTAGTCGAAACATTGTTTAGAAAGCTCAGTGTAACTATGACATACTATTAAACAACGCAACAAGAATTTGTTAAGGTGCAGAAAGATTTTAAGTTTTTTGGACATATTTTATTGAAAGTTTTTTTAGCGGTTTGGCCGTCAAACAAAGTTCCAGGCAAATACGTAGAATTTAACACAATTATCTTAAAATTACTGTCGGCTTACCTCCAAACAAGGCTATAATCTAACAACGACTACCGTATATACTCGCGGATAGGTCGCAACTTTTTTCCTATTTAAAAAAAAATATAGGTGCGACCTATCCGCTCGACATAAGTGCAAATCGCCACCAAGTCGGAACAAAATTGAAAGTTTTCGGCTATTGCAAGTACCGTATTTTCCGGTCGGCTTATTGGGCGGATATAACGTATTTATTCGAGTATAACGCGCAAAATTTTATACTAATTTTCAATAAAAAATAAAGGGTGCGCGTTATAGACTCGAATTGTAGTGGAAATGTGCTATCGAATACGGGTGCATGCGCTCGTGCACGCACATACCAATGCGAGACAGTTTCATGAGCGCACACGCACATGCGACGGCTCAGCGTGCGTTGGATTTTCCCGCTTTGTTGAGAAAACATAGTTTTGCGGTTTCAATGCAAAGCAGTTCAATGCTAAAAAACAACCAATTGCACCCGTTATTTATGCAAAAAACCTAGGGAAAGCGCCTTTCAAATCCCTAGATTTTCAGTGCGACTTATGCGCGAGTCAACTCATAAATTACACTTTTTTAACACACAACTAATAGTGCGACCTATACGGTGGCGCGACCTATCGGCGAGTATATACGGCAATTTACGTTGTTTACTATGTTAGAACATGTTTTTTTATCTATTTTGTTTAGCATTTGTATTTATGATAAGAAAGCTAATCATATTAGGAGTTGGTTTCAGAGTAGTAGAGCATCAGGGGAGCAGGGCATCAGAATAAAAAAGAGCTCAGTAACGTCAATCTAAAAACTTACATCTCATTTCAACCTACATTTCATATTGACCAGATAATATCAAGTTAGGGGTTGTCCCCGTCAACGTAGCTGTTCCACCGATGCTTGCCGCGTAAGGAATACACAAGGTGACGCCCTTGATCAAGTTTTCCATCCTGTCGCTTCGTTTTTTGTCTTCTTTATCCAACCACTATATAAAGTGAAATAGGTTGTTGAGGTAAAAATGGTGCAAAATAACTATAGAAGGGCAAGAACTTGGCTGAACGGTCCGGCGCGCATGACTTTCCTACAAACATAGAAAGCCTTGATCGGGATTCGAACCCCGTAAAAAAAAGTTAAATGGATTAAAAATGTGTTAAACAACTGCAGTTTAAAATCTAAAACAAAAACTAAAGAGATTCCAAAAACCTTCGGTGAAAAAAAACTCTGTGCCAATATTGTGTATATCGTTTGATTTGTTTCGGCCCAGGGTTTTATACACTGTGTTTGGATTATGTTGATGCAAATCACCGAAAAGTTACAAAATGCTTACACAATAACATTTTTAAATATGTATACTCAGTTGTGGTTGTTTTGTAGCTTATTTATCTGAGCAATGTTCATGGAATTAATTCTCTATTTTTAACTGTTTATTTGAATATGGCAAACGTTGAAGCTTTCAGCTTGCTGAACAATGTGCCTCAAAATCAAACACCCAATATTTGTTTAACCCTTTCCTTATCTTAGCGCGAGTGCTTCAGGGGCGCAACGTTTGTCAGAAACTCCACCGCTACAAGCATACCTTATCTTCTTATGTAAGTTTATCTTAAACACACAGTATCTAGGGTCGCGAAATAATTAAACATTGTCAGATTCCTGAGTACTTTGTTAAAGTGGTTAGAGGGAAGCCTTGCATTTATTTTGAACTCGTGTATTCTTTTCAGTAGTAGTAAAATTCCTTGTTTTGCAAAACCTAAATGCGTTGTTTTTGTATTTTATACATTTCTCACCTCAATTCTATTATTTCTATGTGTCAGCTCGGGGAATGGTAAAAAGTTTTTGCAATTGCAATTATAGTATGAAGCAAATCGTTTTTGTCTTTTACCGCAGATTTTAACGAAAAAACTCACTCCCTCAATTTAATTTAATAAACACAGCAATTTCCTTGTCCCAAAACATTTATTCTTCCTATATTTCCCTTACTATGTGTTAGTTTTTTTTAATGAAGGTATATTTTCCATTTGAGAACTATTAACTTAATCGTTTGATTACCTTTTCAATCTCGGCCTTTTCGGGGTCAGTCGAGTCGTAGGACGGCGGGCTTGCTTCGGTAATTGTGTCACCCTCCTCCTAATGAACAAATACAACATTTCGACAAATGGTTTTGCGTAAGAACGAAGGCCAGTTCCACGAAATTGATAATGTCAATATTTGAATTCTGTATGTGAGCATTACTTGTCACGCAAACATGAATCACAAGTAAACCTACAAGTTAGGGCATGGAAAAGTACTGTCATTCTGTTGACTTCTAGTTGTACTGCCGTAGTAATTAGATGACTCACTTACAAATATTGTATTGGGGCTTAGATGTAAAGGATTCAATTCTAGTCTTGTATAAGTCACAACACAGCTGCTGGGACTACTTGGTGTTGTACTTATACTGCATATCATGTATGCAAATCGAACCTTTCCTGCTCCACAAACACTGGCCCCTAATTACGCTAATTTAAAAATATAACAATTGCTTTGACGTAGTGAATGGTGTTAATGGTTACAATCATACGAGATACTTGTTTTTAGACATCTGTTTTAATATCAACCGAAAAAATGCAACAGTTTCTCACGCCAAGTGTGAGCGCTAGGTGGAATATTTATTGATTTATGAGTTGCCTCTTGGCCGGGAAAAATCTTCGTCAAAATTGCCCTAGTCTTCCCACATACATGCATATTAAGAATATAATGTGAGACAATTAACATGGCTTCGTGAGAAAACTTAATTACTGATTTTGCGTGCATCAAACTTTATTTGACAACAAATGTGGTTACATTATCTACTATTCACATTTGATTTTGCTAAGGGTAAACTTTCATGTGATACGAAAATACAAAGTAGACCCCATGTAACTTGTTAACAACATCACATGGTTATATGTCTCATAGGCATACCTACTGCACTTACAATGATATTGTCTCACCTCTTTCTCGAACGCTGCATTATCGGTAAACGATGTCACTTGCATTTCACTGTCGGATTCGTGCGTAATGATGCTCTTGTTGCCGTCGGTTTTGAATCGTGAGAGTTTCTCTTCTCTGATCTACGTCAAAACAAGTAACTTATATTGAAATGACTTAAGTATCTCATAGCAGTTACTTAAAATTTGTTGGACTTCAATATTGCATGAGGTGGAGTTTAAACGGTTAAATATTCAGCTAAATTTAGATATGCAACAAGATTCGAAAAGCAACATAAAACTACAATGATTTTGCTGAACTTACTTCACAAGAAACAATTGTACCGTTTATCACACCATGGTAAACTTATGAAAAATGGAAATTGTAAAAGTTGCACATTTTCAGTTGCATTACAACCACATTTACAGACATCAGTTAATTTAGGGGGGGGGGGGGGGGGGGGGGGGGGGGGGGGGGGGGGGGGGGGGGGGGGGGGGGGGGGGGGGCATCACGTCGTTCGTTCTCTAGATTTTTAGACATGTATTTTTTGGCCTTAACGGTAACTGCAGTATTTGTAAGCAGGCATAACGGGAGATTGCCATCACACTTACTCTTTCAAATCCTCTCTCAGAGTCAGCTTTCAATTCTCGGAAAACAGCCTCCACTATAGGAAGCATCATAGCAGTGGAAGCCGTGTTGCTGATCCACATGGAGAGTAGAAATGTTGTGAGCATGAAGCCCAACATCAAGCTGTGGAAATGAGAAGCCTTAATTGAAGGTAAAAATTCAAGCATATCAAAATTTAAAAAAAATCAGAGAGGTTGCACGCTGACATCTTGTTGATGGTTCTATTACTAAATAAGACAAATACAATTTTAATAAATAGACCAAATGTGGTAAATTTATATGTTGGACCATGGATAAAAATGAAATGAGTTTAAACAGAAACATATTAACGAACACAAAAACTGATGTATTTACCTTCCAGGTTATTGTTAGGACTTAAAGTCAACATAAAAAAGGTTTACTGTCCGCGTGTAATATGGCTACATGCTACACCTATATAACACACTTGTAGGCAAAAGTCAAGACCTTGCTTAAGCCTGCGTGCAACACCATACCCCCACCCTGAAAAGTGAAACCGAAAGCTTCAACGACCAAAAAGTTGTAAATTTTATCATCTGTCTCAAATCTGTGTGCCTTTGTAAATTCCAAAGTTCGCCTTTAACGCACATTGGGCAGCAATTATCTTTTCGTGTTACGACCTTTTAATCACAAGGCAAACACAACAGCTGATAGGAAGTAGCTTGTTTGTCCAGCCTCATCAGGACGTCATACTACGCGTGATATGTGACAAGCCGAGGGTTTCTTGCCCACAACACATGTGGCCTGGTGTGCTTTACAAATCTGCATCACAAGTCTAAATAGGCGAAGGCATATTGGACCCAAAATGTTTACAAAATACAAGCTTTTTTCTCAACACATTTTTTTTTCTCGTAGCAGCAAAGTCAGTAAATCGTTACAAAAATCGTTGTCTATTCAGCACTTAAAGTTTACTACATAGAAACCTTTAAAGCGAAGTTGTAGGTTGTATAGTGATTTGAAAGCAGTGTTGAAAAACTTGAACAATGCTTTTAAGTGATAGAGTTTCGTCATGTCATTTAAAAGTTAAAAAAAAACGTGTAAAACTTAACTTCTCGAGTTAGTTATAACGCCTTTAGACTTTTTAGCCTTGCTTTTAAAATCCTTAAGTTGGTTACAACCCAACTTCAAGTTGAACCAGGCTCAAAAGAGTAAGCAAAGTGTTATTCATTGTCTGAATATGTTTGTTCAAGTTTGGTGTGCATAAAGTTCGTTTCTATTGTAACTGCAAACAGGGCGAGGCCTCTACATTATTCTTTTCATCCGAAAATTAAAGCCGCACAATCCAAATATAGCTGAGCATTCAACCAATGTTTGCGTTTCACGCTCGACTGTCGTAACGTTTAGTCATTGTGACTCATTTGTCATACCCTGTGACTTTTCCCTATAAGCGGCTGTCAATCAACGCTTCATTAGCCGTGTGTCAATCAACGAAATAAAACCTGGATATTTGATTTGGTTTGTTTACTCAACAGATCAAGCGAGGAAAAAGCTAATCCAACAAAATTCGCAATGAATGCAGCACATAACAAAAAAAATCTACAACATAATAATGTTTTGTTTCGGGCAGATGTAGATACTTTTTAATTTAGTTCTAATAACGTTTTTCCGATTGTTTTACGGTTTTCGAAATATTTTGCCATTCACATTAGCGAAATATTGCAAAGGTAAATTAATGAAAACTACATGGTGTTGAATTACATATTTGAAAGTCGTGAGTTGGTAACAAAATTACTAAAAAAACTCGACTGGATTTATATTTTCCCGTATTTATATGAGCTAGAGGAATCTAACTTATATAACACGGTATAAAACCACTGAACCAATGAATACGACCTCAACAAACATTATTCAAAGCTATAATGCGCATTGTAAAATATCCAACAATGGCACCTGTTTATTTTATGGCGGAGTTTTATTGTCAAGTGCGTAGAAGGCTTTTTGGCACTTGTGAGATAGACCAATAAATTAACACCAGACAATACCGTTGAAAAACAGAAGTCACACTTTGAAGCATGCAACTAAAAATTTCCTGACAATCGTTTACTACAAAACATTGCTGAACACACCATTGTGCTCAAAAGGCTTGCACAATGAGCCAAATTTGCTGTTTTAATTGCATTATAAGTCAACGTTCCACTTGATCTACTTTTAATATGTTTTGATTCGGCAGAAATATACAAATACCTTCAGTTACAATGTCTGGGTGGCAATCGGGTGTTCAGAATATACCACACTTAACAGAATATGAAAGTTCTACGTGATTGTTCGTTCTTATTAATATCACTACTAACAAATTTTGCGTCTTAGATTATTCGACACATACCGGGCCGCAAAACAATGCATTCAGAAACACGACAAAACAACTCTAATACCTCTAAACAAGTAACACCTTGCTTAAATCGGCCCGCTGTATATATATGTCAACCTCTGCCCTCATTACTTCTCGAGGATTTTTTAGCTAACAACATTTTATATTGTTGTTACAACCTTAACCTGTATTTTTGCATGTTTGTAATGTTATGTAAAAAATTCTAAACATACTGATTTTCCACCACCATCAGTCAAAAAATAAACATAAAATTTCCATACTGTAAATGTTATGGGTAAATCACAAAACGTCTCACCATCTCGGCTTAACTCCGATGAGAAGGAGAACTTTGAGAGCAATCCTCTTGTGAAGTCCAGTGACCTCCACGGAGATAGCGATGAGCATTCCTCCAATGAAGAGAAAGCTGGTATCCTTGAAATATGATTGGCTCACTTCATCTCCAGTCATGATCCCACTGAGAGGAAAGATCGTAAGAGGGAGGAAAGCTGTGACCGCAAGAGGAATCGCCTCCGTGATCCAGAAAATGGCCATGAGAAGAATCGTATATCCACATGCTGCTTCCTGTTGGAACAAAAGATAAGATCTTGACGAATATAGTATGGTGTAAAACCCGGCGTTTTCAAAGCAATTATAATGAGATTCTAGTTTTTCGGCAAGGTCAAATAAGTAACAAAGCTGAGCTTGAACTGTTTAATTTAACATTCACCCGAAATTCCATTCTTTAGAAATAGCAACTTACTGCCACTATTTTTAATTGTTTGATTCCAAAAAAGATAAAAAATTAAGGAAGCACAGAACAATCAAACGCAACAGTACTTAAACTCGATGCGCACTTTTAAAGGCCTGTTCAATAGTTGTTACTTTTTGATTGGAATTTACTGAGTGACATTTATGTCCGGACATTTATAAATGAAGTGTAGAGACGTGACCCTAAAGTAAGTTAGTCTCTGGTTATTAGAGTATTACCCCATTGCTTATTGAAACAGCTTCTTGCAGTCAACTAACATAGACAAACTACAATGTTTGATCAACAAATACCGACTGTTCGAAAACCCCTGTTTGCAAGTTGTTACTTTTTTTGAACTTAGTAGAGAGGCCCGGACATTCATAAATGAAGAATAGAAAAGTGAAAAACGAATCATTAGAGTTATTCTCTTGCAATGTTAGATCAACAAACACTTACTGTTCCCGGGATAGCAAGCGGAATAGGCAGAAGGATGAGTGGAGTCAGGAAAATAATCAGGGTATTCCGAAACGCCCAAATCTTTCGAAGCCACAACGGAGCAGCCATAATATAGCTGCACTGGTATTAAACTGATTAAAGATATTCTTCAAAAAGCGGCAAACATTTATCTAAAAATCCAAAAATATTTCAAAAGTTGCAAAGAGTTTCGCAAAAAAAACTATTAATGCTTAATACTCAGTATTAGTAGCAATGACTGCCCTTGCAGACCGACCGCCACAAATGTTGCAAGCTGCAAAGGTAAAGTCACGTACGCAAACAATTTTATTTCAGTGCCAAAACTCGATGTCATTAAAAAGGAAATTATCACACACATTAAATTTTTGGAATGCCAAGTCTCAATTCCAAATGGATAAGCTAGCAAAATTGGGAATAAGCATTTGTAATTTTTACTAATATTTAACACAGTCTTGGAAAAACAAAACAAAAAACTATTAACTTAAAGATTTT
>QLIY01000553.1:54589-107135 GCA_003260075.1 Phallusia mammillata
ACACAATTGCGGCAGCGTTGCAACTTTTCAAGTCCAAGGTTGGTTAGGACGTCGAGAAGTTTCTCTACACCTCGTTCCTTTTCGACGTCGCTCTGATATTCATCCACTAATGTAGGTGACGCCGAGCGTGTTTGGAACTCCACGAAATTCGGACTCACACTGAGAGCAACATCTTCACTCATAAGTCCATCGCGCACCAAGTTATCCAAGCAATGGTTGAGTGAAATATTGTCAGCCTCGATTTCCTCGAGTATATCCATCAGCAGCTCATTAATCTGATCTATTTCATTAATAGAATGATTGACTGGCTTCTTTTTTGTTTTCTTCGTCACAATAACAGGCTTTGTTGGTGTTTGTTCCTGAACAACTGGTTCTGATTTCACTGTGAGAGTCACAACGGAATCGGTGACCAGCGAAGTCACATTGGTGCTGTGAGAGTTCGACTTCGAGTCCCAATCTGAATTCTGCGGCTCCAGCTCGATCTCTACCGGGGGAAGTTGGCTGAATGAGACTCGAGCTCCTTTCTTTTTGCTCGAAGGCGGCGAAATATTTCCCCCATTTGTTAAGATTGTCGTAAGAGGCGAAGGCGATCTCCTGTCAAAGTGAATTGGTTCCATACAATGTCCATGTATTAGATCCATCTTCTGAGTCGGGACAACAGATAACACAGGTGGCATTTCGGAGTTTATTTCACTGAAAGAATTGCCTGGGCAATCTTTTTGCTTTTCTGTTATTGCGCTCTGCGTCACCTTTACTGGAATTGCAAGTTTTCCAACTTCTGATTTCTTTCGTATTTCCGCGTTTTTCCTCTTTGAAATAGGAAACAAAATGTGGCTGACAAAAGTGCCACTTTTTTTCTTCAATTTCTCGCCTGAGTTTGCTGCTTTGATTTCCTTTAAATTATCACCAGTACTAAGCTCCTTAGCTTGTTGTTTCGGGAAGTTTTCTGTACTATCTTGCACTGCTTCTGTTAATGATTGTTGATCTATCGCTGTGATATTGTTTTGCTGCGAGCAGTTCAAGTTTGAAAAGCTTTCTGTCGGCGGGCCAACCTTCTCTTCAGGTGCAGCGGCGAGAGAAAAAGCCTCGATTTCACCGACCCGGATTCTTTCTCTTTCATTCTCTTCTGCTTGCCGCGCCTCTTCAAGTGTGATGTCACAATCGATGTCGCGGTTTAAATCGGAATTAGCGCCGCGAAGTCGTTTTGCTCCGCAGAGATCCGTTGTGGTTGTTGTTGTGGCTTCCACCTCTGCTTCAACTTCAAGCATATTCTTAGATTCAGTTCCTTGTATTTCACACTGATTCCTGCAAATAAACTATGCGATAACAATTTGGGCAATTCATTACTCGTACTGCGATTATACTAAGCGGTTCTCGCGTAATTAAAACGTAGGGGCGTTACTATAGGATTTCTCTACTGAGCCCGTTCAGTTAATTATATCCATTTACAACAGATATATTTGAAACTTATTTTTCACCTAAAACTTTCACATGGAAATAGAAATGGTAAATGTCGCAACAAATATATAAGTCACGTGGTTTTGACTGCTGAAAGCTCGTTTAAAAACAAAATCTTGCATTGTTATATGTTGTGGTTGTATTAATATTAAATAATAGTGGTGTACAAATCTCTAAAACAGTCACATTATTCTTTATGTAAACTCGAATAGACGCAAAAAGAACGATGTCCAAGTCATAAAAAGTTTTCGGCAAACTACTGATCATGACATAAGCATTTGCCGCAACGTTTGAAAATGAAACATAACATTACATGTCCCTTATGAGACAACAAAGCCACAATAGCACGTATAGAGATATATTCGCACCAATTTTTTTCGACTTTCTCCTCAAACTTCACAAGTTCAAGTCGTCGCGCCCATCCAGAAACAAAACTGTGACGCAGAAGTTTAATCCGATCATCGTAATCTCGTATTTATATCCAACTTCGTTACTGCGATGGAACTTAGTGTTTATTTGTACTTACTGCATTGGTGACGTAGATTCGAGGTTCGGTTTGGCGGTCGCTGACGTCATAATGACATCATTGTTTTCCTTTGGCGGTGATTCCTTAAAAAAATTCGTAAAAGGAAAGAGTAATTAATAGAACGTATGTGAATCCCTTTGCTTAGTAAATGGGATTTTTTGGTAATTTGGTTTGACTGCAATGTCAGGTTAAACGTCTTTGAAACCCTTATAATGAACATGCTGAATGATATGTTTGAATGATATGTTATATCGTTATCAAGCGCATTTTTTCTAACCACGTTTTAGGGAGTTTTAAGTCAAAGGCCATTTTTGGCACTTTGGCTTCAACACTATAATTAGAAAGTTATTGTTCGTGCTTTTCAAATACAAATAATGCCTTGTCCGAAACCGTTCTTAAAACTTGTTTGAAACTCAACACACTTGATGAGTTTGGGCCTGTTCGAAACTTTTTGGTTTTCAAGCCTATGTATTCAAAGTTGCTTTCGTTAAGCTTGGTAGTTAATCAACTTTTAAAGAGATTACGAATTTTTACCTTTTCTTTTTCTGTTTTCGTTGTTTTTTCCACGCGACAGTTGCGTTTCACAAACTCGATTGTGATTGGACAATTTTCTTTTACTTCCGCTACGTCACATTCAGGCAAATTAGCCAATAGGGTGAGAAGCTTGTTTCGACGATCGGAAACACTCGGGAATCTTCGGATTAACCATCCCGAACGGGCGCTTACCACGCAACGCTTGACTAACTCCGTTAAAACTGCGTCAGGGTCATCTTTGTCAGTTTGTGAAGCCTCTGTGCCCATGCTGAGTTGTTCAAGCTTGGATTGTATTATTTCGTCTGCTGTTGGAGAATTCTTTGTTTTCTGGCTCTTTTCTGGATGTGATGAAAAACTAAGAGATCGTGTTCGCGGTTTTCCGTCCTGTTTCTCGTGGAAATAGTTTTTCAGGAGGCGACTGCGTTTAGTTTTGTTTTCGGGAGTTATTTTATCCACTCCAGTAGCGCATTGTCCGGTTCTGTGCTCCTGGAAAGATGTGGCGCGCTTCACATGGCTACTTCGTTTGATGGGCTCCGTACTTTTGTCGGTTGTACCTTTGTAAGAAAAGAAAACTATTAGTTTTATCAAAAACAATACTTAGGGTTAGGGTAATAATTAACGATAAAATATATGACCTACTCCAAGATTTTTTTTGTTATCAAAGATAAAAGGTTCTTATGTTTAAATACTTTTAAAAAAGCACAATATATTAAATTCCACCAAACAACAAGTCTTATAAGTTGTTTTTTTAAGATGGTAAAAAATCTCGGAACCTTTAAAGAAATGAAGCCTTATTTGGAAATGTGTGTTTGTCAAAGACTCTGTTTTTTTCTTTTTATAATCAACGAAGGTAAAAGTGGTTGCGTGGGAAAAAGTGTGCAGTTGGCGAACTTGTTTGCGATTAACGGTTTTACTTCAAGGGGGCAATAAAACGCAAACACAGGAGACAAGCGTTTACCGATTCATCTTCGGGGGTTTAAGTACCGAGGACACGTCATAAGGGATTGTTTACGACGTCACAATGTAGTTGTGTTGCTGAACCTTGTCGGTGTAAAATCGACTTTTTTGTTTATTGCATTTCATTTATGTGAACATTAACAAACTTTGATTTTTCAACTTGGCGTTGTAGCTGTTACACATTAATTTGTGGACATTTTATTTGCATTATTTATCTGCGCTTTCTATCATTTATAATGTTGATTTATTTCCGTATTAGGCCAGGTGATGCTATTTATATTGGTAACCTCAGCAACTTGCTAATACATTTGTTTCTACTTAAAGAAACGAAAATAAAAAAAATGTCTACACATGTTTATTTTACATGAATCCTAATTTAACATGAAGGTTTATATACGACATTTAAAAACCGCTAAAATGTTCTTTAATTTTTTTATTTTTAGGAACTATACAAAAATTCTTAGTTTAAACTTTAAATGTTGTAACCCAGTGGTTCTCAAACTTTTTCATTATTTTTTCAAAACGGCCCCTTTGCGGGGGGGGGGGGGGGGGGGGGGGGGGGGGGGGGGGGGGGGGGGGGGGGGGGGGGGGGGGGGGGGGGGGGGGGGGGGGGGGGCTGCGCATAATAATGTTTCAAAGATGCTTGTGACATCACAAACAAGACAAAAAACATTACGATTGTGCGCGAACAATTGCATTTTTGTTAATTGCCATGCAATAAAGGCTATTGTTTAGCAATAGAGACAGTAGATTCTCAATTCTACTTTGATTTGAACTTATTTAGTGGCACAAACTGAGGGGGGGGGGAAGGGCTCGCGGTCCTCAAGCTTGAATGCGTATTTCAGAAAAACGAAAGTTGATTGCAGGATTTTAGCTAGTTTTGCCAAATTGCGCATAACAATGATCCAAAGACAGTTCGTGACATCACAGAAAAGACATAAACATTACGATTGTGCGCGCAGAATTGCATTTTTGTTAGTTGTCATGCAATAAAGGCTATTGTTTAGCAAGGGGGGGGGGGCCGCGGACCCCAGTTTGAGAACCGCTGTTATAACCTGTTTTCCGATGCAAAACGATGAACTGGTTTCCGCTTAAACAAAAAAAAACTTGCGGTTTTGCACAAAATTAGATTCGGGTTGGGCACAAAACAAACGCCTTCAGATTGAAATTGATTGCAATATTGATAAATCACCGGTACATTGCACGTGTTTTAATTTTTACCGCGAAGTAGAGATAGCATCGCACCCTGTGGTATCCCACCGTAGTTGTTGTGTAAATCCTGAGTGTTGTGGTTCTTGGACGTGCTCACTAATTGAGTGCGAATCTATGTTGTTTGTTGCTGGTGATTATTGATAACAAGTGCAGTGCGGTTTTCAAGGGAGAAAATTAATTTAGAAGCACGATTCAAAAACCACATGAAAAACACGACTGTTTCACATTTTTCAAGACTTTGTTGCTTTGGTAGTACCAGGTTTTTTTAAGGTTTGGGTGACCGCTAAGTAGTTTTAAGAGACCGCAAGTGTTTCATTTAAATACCAAAAAGAGCCCTTAGTGCATTTTGGGAAACCGCCGTTTCGGTCCCCCAAAACACCTTAAAAAAAACACTGGGTAGTACTAAAGTGGATTTTTTAACTATTAGTAGCCAGTTGGTTTTTGAAAAAGAAAATTAATTTCACCACACGATTCGAAAAACAGATGTATGAAAAACGCTTTAACATTTTAAAGTTCTTTCTTCTATTTTGTTGATAATATATCAGTTTTATCAGTTTTCGTCATTTATAAGCATTTTTTCATTGTTATAACTGCATTTTTGCCAAGATACCGCTATGTGGTAAAAAAAAAACTTGTCAGGCAAAATATGTCTGTACAAAATGCCGCAATATCCAAAACACGATAAAACTTGTAAGTCTATAATTTTAAGTCGGATTTTGTGCACAAGATATTGAACCTTAAGTGCATTTCGACCTTGAACTCGTGGCTTTAACTTTGCAGGAATTTTAATGGAGTTTCCGTTGCCACTAATGTGTCACAGAAGTAGTTTGGTATTTCACGTCTCAGCTGCAACAGAGCTCGTCTTTCATCCTTATCTTGCAAGCTGATAACGTTGATGCAAACATTACACGCAAGTGTCTTATCTCGCAAAGTTACAGATAACTATGTGGTGCCAAATGTCAAATTGCAAGGTTTAAACTTTTCTTTCCAACAAAGCCGTTATTCATCTGCAAGAACCTACAGTTAAATATAGGGCCCCTGTCAAACAGGTTTACGGCAATGCTTTGTGCAGTCGGTGCCCCTTTGTTTGAACTTATGAGACTTGAACGCGTCACAATAGGGTCACGTGTCGCCCTGAAGGTCGCCAGACAGGTTTGAAGGTCACTGGGCAATTTCCTGGACAACGGACGTCGTTGTCATGCAATAAAGTTTCACGCATGTAACCGTGTAACTTATTCGAAATCGGATATTGCCTATAAGCGTTGCAAGTTGTCCTCGACCAAAGTATCGAGCTAGTTTTCTAATGCTGATCTAATTACAAGAAATATTTGACTTCACCTACTTATATGGACAGGAAAATCAAATACTTAATACACCAATAACAGACGTTTTATCTTGTTTGTCCCGTTTAAATGGTTAAAAAGTCGTGCTTACCTTTTTCTTCTTGGTCGTTTTTCACAGAAGTATCGACCACTTCTGGCAAAGTTTTGGTTGGTGTTTCATCTAGGCATGATGGTTGCTGATCTTCGTTGGCTTCTGGTTGATCGGTTTTCGACAAATCTTCTTCTGGCAATTTCGTTTCACCATCTTTCGTCTCTACTGTTTTGTCTACCTGGTCCGCTGGTTGGTTGAACTGCTCTGGTTCAACTATCACTGGTTGCAAACTGTGATCCGCCACCGTCTTATGGTTGAGCGTTTTCTTGCTCTCAACCAATTTGTCATTAGTTTTCATGGATGGTAATTCCTTACTGTTCTTCGCATTTTTCTTTGGTGAAGAATGTGCTCTAGCGTCGTTTGTGGACGATAATTTCTTTGTGTTGTTGGCTTTAAGACCAAGTCTGGTGTGTTGGTTCGGGGTTGTCAGTGTTGTAAGACTTGGTTTAATCTGTGGTGCTGTTGTATTGTTGTTGGGGATTGCTGAGTGCTTTAAAGTATCTGAAAAATAATGAAGGAAAGTATGAGATGTCATTAATTGTGTGCACAGTTTCTAGCTGTAAACGTCTGAATACTATCTTAAACAAAAACCGATGGTAAAGCTGCACTGTCTTTGTTTTGGGGCGCAAGGGGCAAAGATTGCAGCGCTTGCTTTAGTGTTAACAATCAGATAACTTTTGTTTCATATACTTTTGCCTTCAGTCCAACGACAACACAGTGTATATGTCTATATTACATTGCCCTCAAATCTGACTTATGTTCTACTTCCCTTCTATCTGGCCCGGGGAAAGTGCAACCAAAGCAACATCAACTGTACATGTGTTAGTTATTTTTAGGTACAGTCTTAAGTTTCGACCGTCGCGCTAGTGCAATGTTGTCCCATAAAAAAGAATGGTATAGACTTCAAACTATTGGCTTACCCTTTGAGAAGTAACGACTTGTAGCAGGATGTGGCAAGTAGTTTTTTTGCAAGTTTATCATGTGATCGGGGTCACGTGATGAATTGACGGTGAACTGTCGTCGAGCGTAGGGCGACCCCTGGTGGTCGAAGTTGTAACGTCGCTGATGCTTGGGGAACCCCCTGGAACGATAATGAATATTAAAACAAACGAGAAAGTTTTTACAAAATTTAGAGGCAACAACAGCAACCTAAATTGAGCCCCTGACTTTCTTGGCAAAGCAAAAATTACGATAGCAAAAGACACGCGGTAAAACGTTTTATAATAGAGATTTGAATTTCTAGATTTAAAAGTTGGTTTGAGCCCAAGTGGGTCTTCAATGTTTACTACAGCATGCGTGGCCTTAGTAAGATTAAGCATGTTGTGGGATGCAAACCACAACCACAGGCTGAGCGATCAACCAACTAAAACACGCAGACTCGGCAGTTGCAGTGCTAATACCGAATAAGGGTCTCAAGTACTTGTTTTAATCCTTACATAAATTACACAACAACGATAATTGCAACACTGGAACCCGTAAACATGCTTAATAACATGAAAATAATAGATGAAGTGTTGACAAATGAATGTTAGTCGCAGCTGATGGAGTTGGAAATAATAGATCTAGTTTGAACAACACTTTCAAATGTTACCTTGTTTTCTGGAATCCTTCACCACCGGTGTCACAATTTTCGTTTTGAAGAGATCCTGGCTTCGGTCTTTGGCTGTGCACTTCACAAAATACTCTTTGATGTATTTTATCCACAACTGCAGGATAATGAGGCCGCAGGGCCAGCAGAAACGGCCCCAACACCGACTCATCTTGGTCGATTCTTTCACCGACAGCTTGTAAAATCAAACTAGAAAACTTTCCCTTGAAATCCCCGTACCTCGATTTCTGTTCAGCGCTGAAAATGTTGAACTTCAGGAGATCAGGAAGCACTTTTCTAAAGTCCACAGTTGATCTTAGTTCGGGCTCAGTCGACCAAAATACGTCCCTCTGTGTCTTTAGGCCCATTCCCCTGGTAACTAACGGAGATAACTTACTTTCTGTAACCTTACGTTGAACATCAGATTTATGTTGAGTATGCATTTTCACTTCTGACTCTTTGACGCAGGCAGATTTCACTGAGTTTTCCGTGACATTGCTGACCTCGGCTGTCACATTTTTTGTGTTATCTAGTTCGCCAGTTTGTTCCATTTTCTCGTTTTCCAGCAAAGAGTCTTGTCTCGAATCAAACTCCTCTTCGTTCAACCAACCGTTCAAAATCTCAGACGAGAAACTTGACGCCGAAGCAAAAGAAGAAATTGAAGCAATATCTGCTTCGTCATGTGACACAAATCCTCCGTCACTATCACCGTTTGTTACGTCACAACACACATCGACATTTTCGCGTTGGTTTTCATCGAGGTTACTAGAAGAAAAATTACGAAGTCTGTCGAGACAGGAGAGAGATTTAAGTCGATCGCAACTTTCAAAAACGTCGTTAATCTCTCCGTCGCGGACAGTAACTCTCTGTTTAAATGAACCAGTCCTAGAGCTCCGGTTATTCTCCATGCATTCAGGATTGAAGCCTAAAGTCTGTATAATGCCACAAGCCGTCGCAACAATCTCCATCTTGCAGTCGACTTGGTCTGGTAGAGAAAGAAACCTCTCTCTCTTGCTATCGTTGTTGTGTGAAGTTGGAAGCTGATTAGATTCGCAACATTCCAAAGCTTCGATGTAATCGTGAGACGCTAAAACGCCTCGGGGAATCGGCTGCTGGTATCTGCTTCGTTTCTTATGTCTGTTTACGCCAGTTTTAAACAGTTTCCTTGTTTCACTCGCGCCCGCTAACTCAGGAACATCTCGCCCGCTACTCTTGTTGTTGAGTAATGCAACATCGTGGACCTGCGCTGTGACCGAAAAACTTCGCGAGCTCGTAAATGCGGGCCTGGGGGGCGTGACGTCATATAGGTCGGTCGTTAATGCACCTGATGAGTTGTCACGTTTGTGGATTGGAATTCCTGACAAAGTGCAGACATCATGGCTTGCTTTTAAGTACGGTTGGCCCTCGCTGTAATCTACAAGCCATTGTATTAAGAAACAAATACGCAACTGGCTGCAGTAAGTAAGCGATTGGTTTTCAATTAAACCTTGATACAAAGCATTTACCAAAAGGACAATAATAGTCGACACATTAAACTCCAATTTAGGGTCGTTATGCTCACTTAAGACCAAGTCTATGTATAATATAAGAGCTTTGAATCTTGATTTCTCTGTTGCCTGGATTCGGATTTCCCAGAAATCTTTATGTCGGAGAAGGCCGTTGTCGAGTAGAGCTTTTGCGATAAGATTGGTAGATCGGTCGTCAGCTATCAGATCCCATAGACCGGTCTCCGATAACGCGTGAAAGAGACTTGCACAACTTGTCATTACGATGAACTGAAGCAGTATTCCCCAAAATATCATGCATTGACGATTTTTTATGCAAACTATATTAAACATTACTATGATTACACAGTTAAAAAACAAATGAGCACAAATATAAAGCGATGCTTTTGTTAAAAAGTCTTTTCGTTCTCTTAAACGTTAAACATGAAGTCTATCAAACGTTAAAGATATATAAGAGCAATTTGTTTTCAAAATCTAAATGCATAGTTCCTACGCAAAAAATTTTTTAGTTTTTTTTAATTTTTTAAATTTTTTTCACTAGACACTCAATTTACAAACAAGTTCTGCATCTATTCCATATCCACTAAAATCGTGATTTCATTTTTAAGATCGATATATGTATGCTCAACAAAGCGTTGATTTACTTTGCTTCTTTCACAACACTCCATTCTCAAAGATTACTTCGACTGTTTCGAACGCAACTATCGTATGATTGAGCTGTCAATTACATAGGTTTTTTTGCAGTTAAATTTCTGGCACATCAACTTCCTTGCAAAGAAAACAAACATGACGTTTGTAACTGTTGGCAGCAAATCACGGGGGGGGGGTTTCTTTCACAACACTCCATTCTTAAAGATTACTTCGACTGTTTCAAACGCAACTATCGTATGATTAAGCTGTCAATTACATAGGTTTTCTTGCAGTTAAATTTCTGACACATCAACTTCTTTGCAAAGAAAACAAACATGACGTTTGTAACTGTTGGCAGCAAATCACCCACTGAATAAATTGTTTACATGCCATGTTCTACATTTAAATATAATTTCTTCTGTCACATGACAAATCTGGATTCGAATAAAAGGTACAAGGTTAGTCACAAGATGCTTAAGTGTAATTAACACCCGTGTGCGCCCTCGACAAATTGTTTTGGTATTTACAATCAGGCATGCCCATTAGTGGCATGCTAATGTGTGTGAGAGGTTAGCGGTGGCGTGCTGAAACAAAACGCTAATGGAAAACGCCATGAGCCCATCGACGAGTGCTTTTTATCACCAACAAGATGAAAGAGCCAAAATTTTGGTAACAGCAGACGGAAAGAGCGATTCTTTATTCTCACGCGTTTGAACGAACATAACCCAAAATATGTAGTGATTTGATATGTTTCCCCCTCAGGACTTCAAAGGCCTTTTACTGGTTTAATAAAACTTTTAATTATTATTTGAATTCCCTAAAAGTTGAACAATTTTTGAAAACTATGACACATTATGGCGTTATACAGTAAACCTGGATTAAATGGGATTCGGATAATCCGGATCTTCGCCTAATTCAGACAAAACTTTAGGTACAAATGATTTGTAACATCGGTAACGCTTTAATTAATCGACATCGGTTAATCCGAAACTTCGCCTATACCGGACAAATTTTTATATGGCGTTTTCGCCATCACTTCACAGTGTACGACTCTAATGTCGCCAACCAATTGCTGAACAGAGGCAAAGTTTGTTTAAATAAAAAATCCAGTATGTTTCTTATTGTTCAGCAAGATAAACGTGTTTCGCTTTTGTAAGCATCGTCAGTCTGTGAAAAACAAAGTAGTGTGGTATAATATTATGTTCGACATTATTGTGTGCCATGTATGGGTCACGTGACAAATAAACAACAGCTAATTAGACGTTCATTTGTGGAGAAAATAATTTGCTCTGAAACGTAAAACGTTTGAATATTTTTGACGTTAGTTGTCGCTTGCGTAGGTTACCTTTATGCCAGACCGTAACGGTTTGTAATATGACTCTGGTTACCGCAAAATGTTCATTGTGTCAATATTTTATTTGGCAAACAAGAAAATGAGGCATATAGGCTTTTAAAGTCGGGAAAATATTAGTGCCTAGACAGGAACAAATTTAATCATTTCTCTTTAGTTGTGCTTTAAACTTAAAATCTTAAATCAATAGAATGTTGTCGAACATTGGTACACAAGTTTCTGACAATTTTATTAAATTAGCCTTTTATGTCCAAGGCTGTTAACACACAATGTTGTTAATATGTAAATAACGTCCACATTACAGAATTTTGCAGTCCGGATGCAAAATGTATTTTTAATACAGCTTCATTTCCGGAAAAAAAACTGTGGCGTTGTTTCCTGGCTTTCCAGCTTTGTTTTGGTTTTCAGGTAAAGCAAACATGTTTAACTGCGCCGCATCGCTTTGTAGCTCAGCTCGTCGAATATAAATAATATAAAGTTATTGCCAAGCATATTTAACTTGCCTTCTTGTTCCACCGGCAATTAAACTCATGTTGGGGGGGGGGTAAGGCTGTTAACACACAGTGTTGTTAATATGTAAATAACGTTTACATCACATTACAGAATTTTGCAATCCGGATGCAAAATGTATTTTTAATACAGCTTCCTTTCCGGAAAACAAAACTGTGGCGTTGTTTCCTGGCTTTCCAGCTTTGTTTTGTTTTTCAGGTAAAGCAAACATGTTTAACTGCGCCGCATCGCTTTGTAGCTCAGCTCGTCGAATATAAATAATATAAAGTTATTGCCAAGCATATTTAACTTGCCTTCTTGTTCCACCGGCAATTAAACTCATGTTTCGTTTCGAAGTTAATGAAGCGTTGTGTGACGGAAGCTCACAAGAAAGTGAGTTTGGCGCAATGTGAGTTTGACGAAACCAGTCGAGGTGTGGCCCATAAACTAACCACCTGTGTTAGGAAAGAGGATGGGTTTCGAAAGAAAGAGAAATCACTGCAAGTATCACCTGTTTTGAACGATAACTATTTAGGTTGGTGTTAACTTACAAGGCAGCACCGGGGATTAAGTAATTCGAAGTATTACGGGGGGGGGGACGTTTCGACGTCACATGCGTTTATCAAAACGTCAAGTTAATGAAGCGTTGGAAGCTCACAAGAAAGTGAGTTTGGCGCAATGTGAGTTTGACGAAACCAGTCGAGGTGTGGCCCATAAACTAACCACCTGTGTTAGGAAAGAGGATGGGTTTCGAAAGAAAGAGAAATCAGTGCAAGTATCACCTGTTTTGAACGATAACTATTTAGGTTGGTGTTAACTTACAAGGCAGCACCGGGGATTAAGTAATTCGAAGTATTACTTTAGTAATGCACTAACATATGACTTAAGCTAGCAAAAGAGCTTTACATATTGTGCTTAATTTACATGCCGATCAATTACTGAATAGCTATTAGCTTTAGTATTTAACCAAGTAACGGTTGCCAGTGAAAATAGTTCAACTTCCTGAAAAAAGCACAAAACCTACGAATCATGATAAAGTTAGAACTGTTCATTTTTTAGGTTGCACGTTTTCAGTGTGGACGTGAAACGTTTTTTTTGTGTGGTTTGACACACAGAACATTTGGGCAACGCGACAAAGTAAACGATGATCGGGGGGGGGGGGTGATAAAGTTAGAACTGTTCATTTTTTAGGTTGCACGTTTTCAGTGTGTACGTGAAACGTTTTTTTTGTGTTTTGACACACAGAACATTTGGGCAACGCGACAAAGTAAACGATGATCGTCTGGTCATGGCGTTAGGCAATCGAGTGGTAGAAGAATAGATATTTTGCTGTTGCGTACGTTAATATGATTCGACCGAATATTTTTGTGGTTGTTGATAAAGTGCTTTAAACTGAAAAATTGACAATGGAGTAAAACGAATGAGAAGCTATCAAGCGTGTTACAAGATGCACTCTAGAGGGTGTAGAACACCAGCTACAATGGTGCATGAGTGCGAAGGGGTATGTAGGAGTTCACTAAACAAATGCACTTGCGCTAGTTGTAGTGATTTAGCTCAGATTATAGCAGTGTGTGTATGATGCCATGTGCATCCCTGGTGTGCAGTCATAATCCTTTTTAGTCTACCAGACGGTACACAGTGTTTCGACTTATACGTTCTCATCAGTGCAGCAGCCGGCAACGACAGATCGGTCGCATTGGCTAGTGTAGCCATCCAACGGCACTAACAGGCTAAAAACCCGTGCCCCACCTGGTCTGTGCGATGCCAAAATTGGGGCATACACCACTGAGGAAACTGGCTCAAAATGTCCAAGCAACTGCTTGAAAACCAAAGTGAAGTCGGCTCAGCGTCACAGTTTAGTTTTTAGTCAAGGATTCGTCTGTTTGTTTACAAACCATGTGTGGCAGTTGTGTATCTGAATGGAGTTTGTTGAATTTTATGTTTTTACAGTTTTTTTCAAAACAACGTGTGTTTGGTTGTGCTTTGATCTCTAAAACTGTAAACATGACTGTATGTTAGCTTGAAAGCCTATGTTACATTTTTCAATCGTGCCTTTGGTTTGACGCTATCAATGATGTAGAGATGAAACGTAATCAAACCAAACATTCGAAACACGTCATTTTTATAAGTTACTTGTGCATTCGTCCAGGATCTAGGTTAGTATTTTCCTTATCGAGTTGGAAAAAGTGTGTGCCTGGACGAAACATGTCGAATGAGGTTAAGCAATCACGAATTAGCTTGGACAAACAAAATCTCGAGCTGGTTTGGGCAGATACCCACTTGAGCAGGTAAAGAATTATCAGCAAAGTTTGTAAACCCCTGCTGACGTTGCAACTTTTTTACACGTTACCGACGGTTTACAGGAACCTACGCGATTCAGTGTTTATTTTTATAGTCATAATAATTTAAAAAAAGATTGTTGTATTTCCATACAAACCTGGCGTCGTATGGAATTGTTGCAATAAGCTTGAGACTGTTAAGTGAAAGATTGGACAACTAAATAATATCCTAGTTACTTGCAGATATGTTCTGACAAGATACAAACGTTCCAGTATAAAAAAGAACAAACCTTGTTAAGATTTGACAAAAATGTTAAGATTGTTTAAACGTCATCATTCTTTTCTGGTACGCATTAATTTGTCTTTTGATTATCAAAATTAGCGCAGCCGAAAAAAGTAGTCAATTAAATTGATTTGTAAATTGAAAAAAACTGTTTCCACTATTCTTTATCTATATCAGCGACAACTGAAAACACTCTAAATGAAACTCCTGTATATGCACGCAAATCGTTCGGGGTTTAAAAATTACATTAAGTGCCAACCTTGACACGCGATCCCTGATCTAGACCAAACAGGGCATCGCATTTATCCAGTTCGGCTTTTGATTGAAATAAAACGGGCTTGCTTTAGGCCTAATGTATACACTCTGCCACATTTATGCTGCTACATTACTGTGATAAATTTATTTTCCAGCCAGACTCAGGCCTTGAAAAAAAGAATCGATTTTTCCTCAATTTCTGGCGCATTACCAGACCCGACCTTCAACTAAATATTGGTTGATTTAAACATTTATTAATATTACTACAATTGCTACAGGTTTAACGTGAAATGGCTTCGCTTCTTTTGTCGATGTAAGAAATGTGTGCCGGAATTCAAGGGCTTATATCTGGTCGATATTCCAGCTTTTGCCGAGGAAATGAATCTTCTTGAAGTAGACGTAAGAGAGAAAGGTAAGGTTATTTGACCTTCTCACTACAGGCAATCACTAAAGTATAAAACATAGAATGCTAGACTATAAATCACGCCTTCTTTCAAAGCAATGATCGAAAATAGGTGCAGTTGTTTTTCGGTCTAACACATTAAACTTGCATCATTTACAAATCCCTGACACATGTATACATTCAAATGATCACAAACATTAAAGATTAACATCGATATAAAATAAATTAGAACATTTAATAAAGACACAACTTCTATGATCTTCTACTTCCCAGGTACCAACCTTTCAATTCAAATCTCGGGGGAGATTTACCCAGATCACGTGATCAAGCACCCGGCAAAATGGCTGCGCGAGCGTTGCAACTGTGACACATGCCTCCATGACGTCATTAATGCTCGTGACGTCATCAGTCGCTATGGAATATCGGCTGGAGTGAGAGAGATGCCGAGAATGACGTACAGCGAGTTGGGCGACGACGAAGGCGTTTTTAAGTGGGTTTTCTTTTTGTCGATAACATTTTCATGCGACAAGAAAGTTATACGCCTTTTCGCAATTTTACTCACGTGACCAGGGTATTTTTTAAGGTTTGGTTTGGGTGACCGCTAAGTAGTTTTAAGAGACCGCAAGTGTTTCATTTAAATACCAAAAACTAGCCATATTTAATTTTGGGAAACCGCTGGAGAAATTTGAACACCTTAAAAAACACTGCACGTGACCATAACAATCGTAATGGAATGTGCTTTGAAGAATATCCATTATTAGCACAAGTAATTTAAGTTGTTTGCACGCTTTTTTGACCATCGCCTTTGAAGCGTTTGTTTAGATTCAATCCACTTTACCTGTTATTACAGTGATTAGTTTTTACCAGGGAAAAATACATATTAAAGTTTAATTATTGCGTTACACAGATGGGCTAAAACAATTATGGAGGTTGGATTCTGTCTCATAAAACAAGTTCCGTTGGAAAACGGCATCGTCGTTGAGGTAAAGAGAATTTTTGAACACAAAAATTTTTAAAAACTAATCTTGCTGTTTTGTTATGATATCAGATTGCCAAAAAACTATCACCACTACTGGAAACAACTTATGGAAAGGTAAAATTTGCTTTGCTGTGGTTTATTTTAAGCGTTTGTTGCAAAAACATTATGTCAACCAAAATCTAAACCGCATGCATATATACCACAACGTAAGTATTTCTTATAAAGTCTACGGCTTATCCGGCTTATAAAATATCCGTAAAAGTTGATGGAAGTGGTTGACTACTGCCTGACATGCAACAAAGTTGTTACGTTGTGATGTTTAATCGAAATATGAAAGTAAACCTAATTTGGCTCAGTAAATGGTTGTATAAATACCGGGCATTTATACTCAGTACATCGACATTCGCTTATCGGGAGGCAAACATGGTTCAAACAACAAAGGAGCTCTCCCTCTACATATGGACCAACCTTCATACGAGAGTTGCCCTGGTGTTCTTCTTCTACATTGCCTCAAGTACATGCTTTGTTCATGTTACAGTTTTTAACAGAGTACCATTCTGTTGTTCCTGTTTTGTCACGTTTGAAGGAAGGCAAAACTTTCACTCACTTATTGCTGAAAAGTAGGAGATTTGCTTGCATAAAATATACTTATAGTACAAGACTAACAAGTCGACAAAACTTTTATGAAAAATAATATGGCCAATATGTAGGTAAAAAGCGGCCAGTCTTATTATCAAACTTTTTGCAAATTTTCATCACTAAAAGCACGAAACAGAAATGGCCAAATTTTTAAAAATAAAGCACCTATATTTTTATGATTATTTGGTTTGTTATATTTTTTGTACAAATCCTGAACAGTTCCGTGTTTTTGTTTTACAATAACAACAGATTTGACAAAACGGTGTCAGGCGGGAATTCCAGGATCACTGATGCGTTTTACGCCGCTGAGATTCTCCGCAAAGAATCTCCGGGAGATTTTAAAACTCTCACTGAAGTGCCAGCCTCGTTTGATATCGTCAACTATAACATAACCCACCCCTGTCATATGGAACATCAGAAATGTCATATTGTTCTCGATTACTTCGGAAAGGTTTGGATGTTTGTTATTAAAATTGTTTGTAAACAGTCAAAATTACAACTTTGGGCATTATGGTGTTATGGTGTTATGGTAAGAAGCACATTGTCTTTTGCGCCCCACCTTTACTTTAAGTACATGCACATAATCCTTCGTTTTGATTTTTGAGCAGGAAAGCCACAAGGTTTTGACGTGTACTTTTGACGGAAAGCCACGAACTATTTAACGACAAGTTTAACTATTGATTTAAACATGATGTTTACGATTTACGATTTCTATGATTACAACCGCGATCTGATAAGCATTATTCCGTAAATGCTCAAAGAGAATATGCTTCAATCACGTTTCAAGTTTAATTTTTTCTATTTCCTCACTTTGTTTCCAGATCGTGGGTGTGACGTGGGGGGGGGGGCTTTAAGTACATGCACATAATCCTTCGTTTTGATTTTTGAGCAGGAAAGCCACAAGGTTTTGACGTGTACTTTTGACGGAAAGCCACGAACTATTTAACGACAAGTTTAACTATTGATTTAAACATGATGTTTAAGATTTACGATTTCTATGATTACAACCGTGATCTGATAAGCATTATTCTGTAAATGCTCAAAGAGAATATGCTTCAATCACGTTTCAAGTTCAATTTTTTCTATTTCCTCACTTTGTTTCCAGATCGTGGGTGTGACGTGGAATCCTGATCAATTTGCGCCGGTTCGTTTACGTCAATCTGACGTAGAAAGATATTTCAAAGCACACAGAAAATTTAGCGAAATCCTAAACCGTCCTGAAAATCAGGTAGGGATAATAAAAATTCTTTGTCTTTCAATAGAACAGACTACAAAAATAACAACAAAAAAGCATAAATAATAAGAGACATGTGATAAGAAATCATAAAAAATAACAATTGCCTTGTTCTCAGCGCGAGATTAACCAAACCTATTTTACTAAAAATCATGTTCATTCAATTGCAATAAGTTTGGTTTAAAGTTGCGCTTATCCACTACGAGATTCACTTTTTCTTAGCACTTGACAAAAATATTTTTTGCTACCAGGCGTTATCAAAATACCTTTAAAAGTGTGTCTTAGACAAGTCATTATGTTTTCCATAAACAATTAACTTGTTGTCAGCAAGAAAATTAACCAACCAAATTTTACCGAATAAATTCGTACTCACCCAGCTGCAGAAACTTGGTTTAAAATTTCGTCGTTATTAAAATAACTGTGAAAGTGTAAAGTGTGCCATAGACAGGTCATTATGTTTTCTTAAACTCTGTTACAATATTGTTGTTCCGATCACATTTGGCCTTATCAAAACAACTGTGAAAGTTTTAAGCATGTCAAAAAGAAAAAAGTCAATATGCCACCCACCGTATTACATAAACTCTGTTACATTTATTTTTGTTCAGATCACATTTAGACTGGAAGCTGGCGATGTGATGGTTGTGAACAATCGACGATGTGTTCATGGAAGGGAAAAAATTGTGGCTGATTGTGGGTCTCGACATATGCAGGTGATGCATTTGAAAATAAGATTTTTTATATTGCTATAATTTCTTGCTTCTTTCATTAGCAAGCTTTAATCCATTTATTCATCGACAGGTCACAAATATCACTGATGATGGCATAAGCATTTGCCGAAACATTTGAACAATAAAGCATGTCGCTTTTTACGTCTATTTGGGCCGTTATTTTCATCATTAAACTGTTCACATTAGTTGTTACGGTTTTGTTGGCGACAGTTAATTATGAACAGATCCGTATATAGTGTTCCAAAGGTCACAAATATTTGCTTAAAAAGCTTTTGATCGGTCACAATGATTTTTTAAAGATATGAGCTAATGACGATTAATATTCTCTTTTACAAGACTTGTTTTTCTCAACTTTGACGACGTTTTCTTATTTTAAATATGCTTTCCTTAAAATCACAAATACGCATGTAAGACATTTGTAAGAGATTTCAATGTTTGTTTGCGTACGTTGGCCATTATCATTTAAACAAGATTCATAGAATATATATATTTTTAAATATTCCATTAAATTTAGCTTTTTTACATAAACGTTCGTTTAATATTTTAAATCGCGTCTTGCATTACTACTGATATTCATTCTATCTTTGCTTTTCAGACTTGTTTTCTCGACCTGGACGATGTGAAAAGCAAGTACATGTATCTTGGACATAAACTGAGCAAAAACTTGACTCCACCAAAAGTGGGAAATACCTGCTCCTTCTAAGAACGAGGAATAAAAGTCGAATGTTAAATCATTATCCAAATGCACCATATACCTTCGCTGTGATTTATTATTTGCATAATCTGACTCTTTTGTAGGCAAATTAGTATATAATTTGGAACAGTTTTTTTTAAAAAACTGTAAAGAATGTTTTAAAAGTTAGAGTTTTTCTGTGAAAGTTAAGCGCAATCTAAACTGTTAATCGAACAGTTGAACTTAATTAAAGCTTTTTTACTGTGAGCATAATAAACGAAATCAGCATGGTAAACTAATCAGTTGGTGACATCGCAAGTCCTTGCGCAAAAATAAAATTCCCTGGGGGCGTGATTGGTTGTGCAGAGTTGGAAATGCAGAAAAAACGCCAGTTGTTTTACTGGCACATCCAAAAGTTAGTTTCTAACATGACTGTACAGGCAACTGACAGAGAGATGGAATTCAGTCAGAACTTAATACAGAGCATTTAGCTGCGGCGTTGACTATGAAAGGTTAACAAATGTACTTTGAGATGTTATCAGGCAATATGGAATGCGTACAACTTCAAATACGTCGAACTTACAAAATAAATGTTTTTTTGCCAAAATTATGTTTCTGTTGAAACCACGTCAAAACCTGTGGAACACAAAGTAAGTTGACTTTGAACTGTTTCATTATGATGTTATAACCGGATGCCAAATGTAGTTACTACTTGTGATATAAGTAGTAACGTTTGTGTTGTTACGCCCAATAGCGGCACCCAACGGGTATACATATTTTCAGTATATACCCGTTGAGTGCGGGGGGGGGGGGGGGGGGGGGGGGGGGGGGGGGGGGGGGGGGGGGGGGGGGGGGCGTAACAACACAACTTTGTGACGTACCTCATGAGTTACAAAATAAAATGTTCTCTTAATGTGCAGTTACAAATATAAGGTACTGCACATTCCTTGCCCAAAAAGCCACGTCGACAAAGAAATAATAGCCTACATAAAAATTTCCATCTGAAACTTTTTAAAATGTGTAAACATGCGCACTAATGCGTATCAAATTTTACTATGTTTCTTAAAGTGTAATTGATTTACCGAGCTTAAGTGCCGTGTCTATTTTTCAATCTTGCTAGCTAAAGAAAATTGAGCGCATTGTTTTAGGTACACAGGACATTAACTGAAAACAAATTGCCATTGGTAAAGCGGTAAAGCGTTTGGTTTAAATGACAACATCACCATGCTTTACTTCAACAGCAATTTTATTCTCATTTAAGATTATTGCATACGATTATAACTTTTGAGAATGCGTTGAAATATTTTGACAAGCGCCGCTGAAAACAGGAGGAACTTCAGGCATCTACAGAAACATTGTTTTTCAAGTGACATTTTTGTTAAACCGTCTAAATTCTACATTGTGGTTGCGCTGTGTCCTTTGTCACGCTTTAGTGGCACCTGTTGCTGACTAACACTTTTTACGCATGACTTAAGCTCGTTGCAGAATCAGAACTCACTCCGGGTCAAGGGTCATGCTATTTGCGCCGCCCGCTGCTGGGGTTGTGAAATTTCAGTGGATTACTTTACAAACTGATTTTGCTGTTTTAATTAGAATTCGTGCAAGGCTTAAAACCAAAATTAAAGCAAACAACAAATTGATGGTTTTGTTTCCTTCTTTGTGTTTAACCTTATCAATCTATAATATTCAAACATATACCCTAAAATTTTTGTTCGGTAGTAAAAGGCACATGTACAATTGGTAAACCTTGACAACAACTCAAACCAACGCATCTGGTATGGCATGTTTTTTTGACCCTTTACGTCCAACAAAAAAGAGTTCCGTAACCTGGCTATATACTAGCCACAGTGGCGAATATCATTACAGCTGCACTGATGAGACGTTTATTGCCACGCTTCAAAATTGTCCAAATACGTTTTCACAGTCGTTTTCACCGTGTTTGAGTTTGAACATTAGATATTACCATATAAATGTCATAAAACGGTTTGTGTTTTCTAAATAAAGCAAGATTGCAAAGAAACATTACGTTATATGTAAACGAGTTTTGATAAACATATGTTTTAAATTAGACTAGCTTTGGTTTCAAAATTGTCACGAGTCCACCTTGTTAGTTTGCTCGTGTTTTGAACCCTAAATGATTTTTAGGTGATGACGGTTCAATTTGACGAATGCTGTAGCTGAGCGTCAATTCTTTGCCGACCTTTGCCATGTTGTAGCAAAATTGCAAAGAAGGTGAGCAAATGGGTGAAATGCAAACCCTCCAACGAACGCAGGGTTGCAACAAATGCTCTGTCACGTTTAGACGCAGCTCAGTGTGGCAAATTTCTGTAGTGCGATTTCACAGTCATGAAGTTTTCGATTGTTTCCGCTTGTGCCAGTGCTGGTGAAAAATTGGTGGAGGTAACTTGGAACGACCAACATAAGAGCAGGTACGAATAATGCAAAGTCAATTATATATGGTTGAAAAATCTAAACAATTAACCTAAACTAACATATGCCAATTATAACTGCTTGCATTTTTTGTGGTCTTTCCTACAAGCTGCTAGGATGTAAAAATCATACCATTTTACGCATGTTTTGCTCTTTATTATTGATCTTTTCTGGGACTTCAGTGTATATACACGGGTGTAACTGATGTAGCCCTCATATCACTAATGAAGGTATGACCATTTGCCGAAACTTTTGAACAATAAAGCATGTCCTTTTTTTAGTCTATTTGGGCCATTATATTCTTCATTAAATTAATACAACTACTCTTTACACTGTTCGAACCAGTCATATGTAGCGATGATGTGTAATGGTAAAAACATTCATTATTCTTTCAATAGAAGCAGATTTGGTCACTAAATGTGAAGTTTGATTTGCTTGTAAACGCGTCATGCTCAAGTTACCATTTCGTTTCTGTTTCTTTTTGTTACTAAAATGAGTGTTAAAAACTGGCACTTGCATCAATGAGGCGTGGCAATTTTAAAACAGTAACAAAACAATCTAGTTGTGTCGCCTGTTGTCAATGTTTTGTACACAATAACATCGTGCTAAAACCGACTTTCATTTTCAGGTTTCACACGAAATGGTTGAGATTTTACTGTCGTTGCAAGAAATGCCAGCCCGAGCTGAAAGGAACTTATCTTGTTGATATCCCAGCATTTCCAGATGTTCTGACAGTCGCCAAAGTTGATGTGGAGGAAAAGGGTAAGGTTTATTTGGGGAATATTTATTTGACATTATTAAACGATGACCTGTTAAGCCACTTCGTTTTTCCGTTTTCGTTCCTTATTTCATATTTTTACAACTAACTTGCATTTAGCTATATACCAGCCAAGATGAACACACTCAGATTTTTTGCTCAGAATTTTCAAAACCGGAATATAATGTACCTAAGATGAACATAGATTTATATCTGCGATCAGCCCTGAAGTGTTTATGAAGACCAGGGGGGGGGGCTTTAACTATATACCAGCCAAGATGAACACACTCAGATTTTTTGCTCAGATTATTCGAAACCGTGAATATAATGTACCTAAGATAAACATAGATTTATATCTGCGATCAGCCCTGAAGTGTTTATGAAGACCATCAACAAATAAGACATAACTTACTCGTATACAAATCATGTTACGCCAGGCCCATAGAATGCGGGTTTTCTGGTCTGTGTCTTGATTATCGCCTGATCCGCACAAATTGTTTGGTCCAAAGGGGTCCGGATTAACCGTGGTTTACTTTAGTTCTAAATTAAGTTTTAACTTGCAAAAGAGCAAATGTAGTAACATTTTTCCTGGGCTGTATTGTTCATAAAATAATGTCACGCTCTGTAGCAGAGGTCGGAAACATTTCAATCGACGCGTGTCAATTTCCATGTTATTTCCATGCGGTAATGACTTCCCGTGCCAACATTTTTGCTGGTAATAGTGGTTTGTGCCAGCTAATATCAACAATAAGCAGAAAGCAGACATATTTGTGGGTGCAACTGAATTTTGAGACTTTTGAATGATAAAATACCGAAAACTAGCAATGTAACAGTTTAAATTAGTACTTCAATGTAAACACGCACATGGTTTGCAGAATCATGAAAAATCACCTCTACTATCAACCTTGGCACGCATGCCAGGGGTTGCTGACACCTGCTGTATAGTATTGTTGCGATTGACAAGGTTCTGACGTCAGATTTAGGGGGCAGTTACGGTTGAATGACTCCCAAACTGCAGTGTTTGCAGCTCCTACAAATGTATCGACCGAAAAATAAACTTTGACGCGGTTTAATTAAATGAACCCCACTATTAATTTTGCTTTAGTATTTGCTTACTTCTCTTAAAATACGTTTGGTAATTTTTATTTCAAGCCAACTGATAGTGTTTTATATCGCATGACCCGTAAAGCGGGTATGTACTATGGTCCACTTTTCAGGAGCGGCCCTTCGTATCGAACTGGTATGGGGGGGGGGGTGTTTTATACCCCATGACCGTAAAGCGGGTACGTACTATGGTCCACTTTTCAGGAGCGGCCCTTCGTATCGAACTGGTATAATGTTGTGATTTGAAAGGCGTTGCAATCTTATCAAATTTAATACATCTGATTCACATTGTTACAGAGGTTGAAAACGTAACTTACTAAGTAAATTACGTTGCCAGAACAGTATTTGTCCAAGAAAAACGCCATATTAGTGAGCTGCAGTGGAAGACAACATTTTGTAGGGATTGAGTTACAAGACTGAAACAACAACGTGCGTTAAACTGATATTGCTGAAGGTTGACTGCAGTAACAAGCGGTTTGAACTTTGGAAAATTTGCTGCTTTCCTACATTTTAAAATTTAAATTAAAGTTCGTCTGTGGTTTGTTAAAAGTTGTCTTTCAAAATCGTATTTTAATATCAAAGAAAATTGTCTGAACCATTTAACAAAAGTGCACTGGAAATAAAGATTAAAGACAGTTTGTGGTTTTGCATAGTTTACATACCTCCAATGCAGGGGTCGTAGAGACAAGTTTGGGCGGCCGCGAACATATATATTAAATTGAAGTGTACTGGCGGCCGTGACGATTAAGCTGCTCTAAACAGATCTGTTGGGACTGGAAAGAGTATTACCAGCCTAGTAACCATATGCGTCAGACTTTTTGTACCCCTTTTTGTGTGCTAAAAACAGATAGCACAAACGTCATAATTTTTGTTATGACGCCATAAACAGTTTAAGACTGCTCGTCAGGCGCCATTTAGATGATTTAGATATGACAAAAATCTATTTCTTTACTTCAGTACTTTTAAAACAAAAACAAGCAGGATATTGGCGACCGTTGCCGAAATAAGGATCTGGGATGCGGCCGTCGTAGCGAAAGGTTGTGCATCCTGCTCTAATGTCTAGTTTGAGTCCCCTCCACAAAACGCATTGCAGTACAGTGTACCTGCATCGTATTATTGATCTGTCCACTAACTGTGCCGTTTACGATATTTAGCGCTTTACAACTACCCAAAGTTGTGCATCTGTTTTTGACTTTTATCGTGGTGCAATTATGCTGTTATACGATCTCTTTCGCCAGCAAAACAAACTCAAAATAGGTTAACTTAATCATAGTACCTTAGGCCTATTAAAGGCGTCATACCGAATCAGCTGGTCACCAAGCATTCACCACCATATGACAAGGCGAAGGCTAGAAAAATCTAGCTTGCGGTGGGATTCGAACCCACGGAAGGAGTCTTCCGGGACTCGCGCTCTACCACCTACACAGGCTGAGCGGTCGTCGAAAGTCGAATCTGCACGAACACTTCAGGGCTGATCCCAGTTATGAATTTATGTTCATCTTAACTCACGGCTCCACCCGTTACCTGTTAGGAAACCTCTTTTCTTAAACTGATATAATTTCGTGTGAAAGTATCCATGCCAACATTTGTAAACGATTTGACATTTTGGTTATAAATCTTCTATTTTTCAATGATTAGTCGGTGTTTGTATAGTTTTATTAAACAAGATTTAAACCTTAGTTTGTGTTTCAAGTCTAAACCTTTTTTCTCATGTTTTTACGTAAAGGAGGAACAATAAACGTTAAAATCAATGGGGAACTTATTGCTGGTCACGTGATCCAATATGGCGCCCAGTGGTTACGTCAACATTGCTATTGTGACGCATGCCTTGATAACCTCATCGACAAGCGTGACGTCATCAGTAAGAATGGTGTTTCTGTGGGAGATATGACTTTGCCGGAAGTGGAGTATCAAAACTTGCTGGACGATCCTGACCGAAATGTCTTTGAGTGAGAAACAAGTGTTTGTGCAAAAGATAAATCAACTTTTGAATTTAGATAAGGCTAAAATTTTCTGTTTGTTTAGAATAAAGCTTGTCATAATAACACTTCTAAATGTAGGGACGTTTTGTGCTTAAGGATTTGCCTTACGTTTTGCGTCATATCAAAATTTTTCATATATTTTAAGTATTTATCGCCTTTTTTGATTGTATCAACCGAAATTTATAAATCGTATGTGAGCCAAAACGTGCAACTATAATTTTCACAGAAAACAGAAAAACTTTTTTGGAGTATTTTCGCCCTGACAGCTTCTCACGGACTTCTAGGGATCCACGAAATTATGTTTTCCCAAAAGTTAATCTTAATAATTGTGTGTGTTTAGCTTTTGCGAGAAGATGGTTCTTCATGGATTTTGCTTGGTCAAGAATGTCCCCTGCGAAAACAATAAATCTTTGGAGGTCTGTAAACAGTAACATTAGAGCTTTGAACTCATAGTTCAACAAATACTTAAAAAAATCTCGAATTTCCAAACATAAAATTTAAGTCAACAGGAAACATAAAACACATGACAATTGAAACTTGTGTCAAAAAGCTTTTTTGTGGTGTCAGAAAAGCAACAATAAAAAAGATTTTTTGTACTTTTTCATCGACTTAATGAACTATTACTGCTTTTTAACATGGTGTTACAAGTAGCTCAATTCAGATATGAGCCATATTTACGAAACTAAACCTTATTTTGCTAATTTCTAGGTTCTCCGTATGCTTGGTCCGATCAGGGAAACGTGTTACGGAACAGTAAGTGTGTCCCTTGTTTTTTATCTACGCGGCATCTCTTTTTTTAAAGTATCAAGCCAGTAAACGATAAGCTACAGATATTGCACACTGTTTTGGCCTATAAGGTCTCATCTGTGCAGCTGGTGTTAAGACATAGGCCGTATTGGCTAGTGCAGCCACCCAATAACACTCCAGTTCGTTGGTAGTATGAGGCTGAAAGGCCATGCCTCACAAAATCCGTTCATAGCAACACTTGGCTAATCTAGCCAACACGGTATGTGACTCGTCACCCGCTGCATAGGTCGAAACTGTGGGTACTGTCTGCACCTTATAATCTTTTTTTACTATGTTACCTTTTGTTAACATGAATACATTCATACTGAGATCACTCCTGAAGCGTTGAGGCCTAGTACCTAAGTTCTTTCAAGTCGGTGTATTTTACCTTCTTGTAGCCCACTGTAAATACAAACTCGGATACAAACATCGTAGGTGCTACGTTTTGTGCAAATACTTTCGGGAAATGATACTCAAACTGGGGTGGTACTTAATACCGCATGATAGCGCATGTTACCGGATGCTACCGCATGTGACCACATGTGACCACATGTGACCGCATGTTATCACACGACAGGAAGTTGTAAAGGACTTAAATATGCTTTTACGAAAATATAATTTTGCGGACTTTTGGAAGCGCTAACGGTTAGAGCTATTCGGGT
This sequence comes from Phallusia mammillata, assembly GCA_003260075.1. Classification (NCBI taxonomy): domain Eukaryota; kingdom Metazoa; phylum Chordata; class Ascidiacea; order Phlebobranchia; family Ascidiidae; genus Phallusia; species Phallusia mammillata. The sequence continues at coordinate 81,468 of QLIY01000553.1, forward strand.
TGGGTGAGGGTTTATAAATAAAATAACACTAGAATCTGGTTTATTTTACCCTTGTTGGGCTTGTATTTCCGCATTTCACATGCAATGCAGTATTTTAAGCGGAATAACATGCGGTCACATGCGGTCACATGCGGTAACATGCGGTAACATGCGGTAGCATCCGGTAACATGCGGTCACATGCGGTATTTAGTACCATCCTTCAAACTGCGTATTGTGAACTTTGTAACTTTTATAAATGTAAACATATTTTTCCTCATAGCGATTTGACGTGAACTTCAGCGGCAAAAAACACGGAAACAATAATGAGGTTCTTCTTCCCTTTCATATGGATCAATGCTCATACGAACAACCACCTGGGGTCGTATTTTTACACTGCCTAAAGTGATTCTTGATTTATACCAACATTATTACCTCTGCATATAAGTCACAAGTGGGGGGGGGGGGGGGGGGGGGGGGGGGGGGGGGGGGGGGGGGGGGAACACAAAAAGAGTATTACACAAGGCTAATAGTTCTATCTCAAACACGTCCAACCCTCAACCCAGAGATTTGCAGACTAAACTAACTAAAAACATGCAGAAAATATATTGCAAATAAATTATCGGTTTTTGCCTCAAGGATGCACTAAAGATCCCTAAAAAAAATTAAGTGCAGTATAATTAATGTACAGTACAGTGATTGGCACAGAGAAAACTTAGAACAAAATTTTTTTGACATGTTGCCTCATGCCATAAGATTTAAACCCACGACACGGCTCCGGGGGGGGGGGATTAATGTACAGTACAGTGATTGGCACAGAGAAAACTTAGAAAATTTTGTTGTTGACATGTTGCCTCATGCCATAAGATTTAAACCCACGACACGGCTCCATCTTTGCTTGTACTAAACGTGTTCTTTTATTATAAAACTTGATTCCTACTGCATTTAGAAAATAACTTAAGACGTATTTCCAATCTAGTTTTTTTTTTCAAATTTCAGATTTGACGAAATAATCCGCGGGGGCAAGAGCAGACTCACTGATTTTTTCCTTGTGGCTGAAACCTTACGCAAAGAATCACCGGAAGATTTCGAAACATTGACGGAAGTTCCTGGCTCATGGGATACTTACAATTATAATACTGAGCATCCGGCACATCAGGAGCATCAGAAATGTCACATCGTTACGGACTACTTTGGCAAAGTGAGTACCAGTACTTGATCTAACTAATTAATTGTAATTATTGATCCTCCTAATGTAAATATATTTTAATGTGTGTTATGCATGCACATAAGTTTCTTTGGTACACTTGGGTACACACTGTATTTGAACGTTAAATGTGCACACTGTGACCACGCATCAGTTTTTCAAATGTCTGGGCCCATACTTAAGCTAGGCCTCGTGAGTGACCACTGTGGGCAACATATGATGTGCAAGAAGTGGCCACATACCAGTTTATGCGCAGCATAGATTTTCATGTGTATGGGCATACACACAAGTTCCCTGAGTACACTGAGGACCACTGTAAACAACACTAATTGTGCATGCTGTGGCCATATGCCAGTTTACGTGCAGCATAGATTTTTACAGGACTGGGCATACACACAAGCTCCCTGAGGACCCTTTAAACATACACCAAATCAAGTTTACAAAGAGCCTTTCATTGACCCAAATCCCACTGCAGGATACATTTTTAATCTGTGGCTTGTCGTATTTAGGAATGCTTGGTGACCGGTCAATTCGGTATTACGCCATTAATAGGCCTGGTGTAATATGATGTGTATATGAGCGCTGGTGCATGAACGCTTAGAGCAGGGGTGGGCAACCTTTGTTACTGTAGGGCCAATTATAAATGGGGGGGGGGGATAACTTAAGACGTATTTCCAATCTAGTTTTTTTTTTTTTAAATTTCAGATTTGACGAAATAATCCGCGGGGGCAAGAGCAGACTCACTGNTCTTGCTGGTCCGCTTCGAATCAAGGAAAAGGACGTCGAAAGATATTACAAAGCTCATCGCAAATTTGCTGAAATATCAGGTCGCAGAGAAACACAGGTATTGATGCTTGGTTTATCAGTGCTTGGTTTATTAGTCCGGGCCATGTGTGTTTTGAAGGTTGATATTTACAGTAAGCATGTACTGTAACTTGTTGACTAAAATTCTAAAAGGCCTGACATTGCGTGTTTTTTGTACCAAGGACTGTTTACAGTGAAGATGTATTTAGGTGCATAAATTCTTTCTTTTATGAGCAAGAAATGGCACGCTTTCAAGAATTAATATTTATGTAACTTATATGTTGGGTGGCCAATTGCCTGAAACCATTCAAACACCTCCGAGTACCAATTCCTTCGTTTCTTTTACTGTATTGTAATAAGGCAACAGGACGTGCGTTTTGAAATTTGACCCCATTTTTTTTCACGGGGTTCGAACCCAGGACTCTCCCGGGGACGAATCGGGGGGGGGGAACAAATATGTATTTATAGTTGAATAACAAACAAAGGCACCGTTACAAAGTTGCATCGGAGATTTACAATACTTAATACGTCTGTTTCAAGGTAGTTGCAGTCAATTGGAATCCAGATCTTGCTGGTCCGATTCGAATTAAGGAAAAGGACGTCGAAAGATATTACAAAGCCCATCGCAAATTTGCTGAAATATCAGGTCGCAAAGAAACCCAGGTAATAATGTTTGGTTTATCAGAGTCCAGGCCATGTGTGTTTTGAAGGTTGATATTTGCAGTAAGCATGTAACTGGTTGACTGAAATTCTTAAAGGCCCGACATTCCGTATTTTTTATACCAAGGACTGTTTACAGTGAAGATGTTTTTAGGTGGCTAAATTCTTCCTTTTATGAGCAAGAAATAGCACGATTCCAAGAATTAATATTTATGTATGTGTATTGGCCAATTGCCTCAAACCATTCGAACACCTCCGAGTACCAACTCCTTCGTTTCTTTTACTGTGTTGTAATAAGGTAGTGGTGGCCAAACTACGGTCCGCGGGCCGCATCCGGCCCCCAGTCCTGTTTCATCCGGCCCGCCAAACACCTTGCCTGGTTTTTTTCCAAGCACCATATTTACCACTGTGAACATATATAAACCTTTTATTAAATACAAGTGTAAACAAGATGGTGTTATTTATTGTTATTCTACTTCAATAATATATATTTTAATAAAGATGGCAACCAGTTACGACAAATTTTACGTAAATCTCATTTAATCCGGCCCTCCAGTGGCAAGACAGTTGCAAATTTGGCCCTCTGGTAAAAAAGTTTGGCCACCTCTGTAATAAGGCAACAGGACGTGCATTTTGAAATTTGACCCCATTTTAGAAGTAAACATGTTAATGCCACGAGAGCGGTAGTTGTACGACATCTAGTGGTTCAGAGGTTTTGTGAGTTGAGCCGTAAAGTCCACGAGACTGTGTTGTTTTCTTGTTGCTGATAGATAGGCTCATTATTGTATAGTTTGGTCATCATCTGGTCGACGTCGGTTATGTACGTGACTTTCCAACTAGCACAAAAGCACTTTATATTGTATCGAACTGTTTAAGGGGCTCAATTTTTCATGCTTATTTTAGCTTTTGTTGTTTTGGTTTTAAAAGACAACTTATCTACATTTCGATTGTTTATCTTTGCGAACTAAACAAGTTCCTGCAATAAATTGTAACCACGATGACAAGAAATGAAAACATTTTTAGATCGTTTTCCGACTTCAACCTGGCGACCTCATAGCAGTCAACAATCGGCGTTGTGCGCATGCGCGAACTCACATCGAAAACATGCAAGATGGAGAGCGACACCTACAGGTGAAAAAATCATTTAGAAATGCCAATGATTAAAACTAACTTAAGTTTCAATGAAAACCAAATTGACAGCGATGTACAACGTACTCATTTTATTAAAGAGACGTTTCGAGGGGGGGGGGCGACTTTTCAGCTAGCACAAAAGTACTTTATATTGTATCGAACTGTTTAAGGGGCTCAATTTTTCATGCTTAGGGGGGGGGGTAAATTATTTTACTGATGATGACAATTGTTGTTGTCGAAACGTCTGTTTTTTTTTAAAAAATTCGTTTTATTCTACGTCGATGGCAAATTGGTTTTTATTAAAGGGGGGGGGGCAAATATTTTTACTGATGATGACAATTGTTGTTGTCGAAACGTCTGTTTTTTTTAAAAAAATTCGTTTTATTCTACGTCGATGGCAAATTGGTTTTTATTAAAGCTACTATTGAAGTCTGTGTCAGGTGTATCTAACTTAAAATTGTTTTTAACTTTCTTTATATTACGTCATAGGGTTCTTACGTCAACGTTGATGATCTCAGAAGCAAGTACATGTATTTGGCGCATAAACTTGGCATTGAAGTTGTACAACCTAAGATTGGAAACATGTGTTCGTTTTGAGCAAACAAATTGTCGGTTAACAAGTTTGAACTGAGTAATTTATTAACACATGTAAGTGTATACTAACTCTTGGTGTTGATATGGAATTGTATTAAAATACTGAGTCTTAATACAAAAAACAGTTTATTTGCAAGAAAATCCAAGATGCTTTAATGATCAAAAGCAACAAACAACTAAAAACAACCAAAAATTACCATCAATACAAGAACCGCGATAGCCACTGTTGGGATATCAATTATCATACAAGGGTTAGTGGTCAGCATGGGAAAACTAGTCCTTCTTTTTACAAAAATTAGTATTTTCATCCGAAGGAGATTTACAGCAAAGTTCTGCAAGTTGACCGAGGCGTAACTCGTGACACATAAACGGAGCAGTAGCGCTACCTAGCGGTCACAAATTACAATCAGAAATTTGACATATATTTCTAAGCGTGCAGTTTAGGAAAAAGTAAAACAAATGCGCGTCTTCTTACAAAAACACTCCGGGCTTGAAAGCATATAAACCAAACCTTCAAACATTACTTGGATTTCAAAAAAAATTTTTCTTTGCCCAGCTGATTACCAGTTTAGCAAAAATCAAAGTTTAAAATATACCTGGCATCAACACTGAGTCATTACCTGGTTTTCTTCGCGATTCATTGTCTCCGCTAATTTGGTGCGTGCTTTGTAAAACCTCTCCACGTCTTTCTCTCGCAATTGTTCCACTTGTGCTGTCTGTTGCATGTTTTTGGACCTGGAATAGGAAGATCCAGAGCTAAATCAGTATGAAAGTTAGTAAGCCTGCGCAGATTACCGCTCTTCTGGCAAATTTATGCAACCGACTTTTTGACCTCCTATTTAAATCGCTAAGAGGTAGGTCAGACCCCAGCGCAAAATTTGAAGAGAAAAAAACAACAACGACACTACACACACATCGTACACTGGTCATTTGCAGTGATACATGTTAATTCCTGTTAATTTCTCACAACATTTTTTCGCTTTCTTGTGTTGAGCTGCTATTTGAATTAAGTTCTGACAGTGAATTAATGCCAGACCGGGCGGTGTTTCGTAGCAAACCTGGTCTTGATGGAAAGGGCAATCTTGTTGTATTGTTGGTGCCATGTTCTTTACCACTCAGGCTTACTTTAATCGTCTACAGAAAACATGACATGCATAATTGGAAACAACATCAAAGTGACTTTTCTGTAAGCTTTAATACGATAAAGCCGCAGTCTCATTGACCTACGTGACTACATTATTTTACGTTCTGTACCGTTTCAATATTGCACAGCCAGGGCTTATTTATTGCAATAATGTTGCTGTGTTTTCTTTCACCTAAGTTAACATAATCTTTCTGTAAACTTCTATCTAACATAAGTCAATCATTCAATGGCATTGATTCCTTTTTCAATTCGCCAACAAATGAAGTCAAAATACAAAGAAGTCGAAGAAACGTTTTCAGATCACAGTACGCCAGGCCCATTGAAGGCGTCATACCGAATAAACCGGTCACCAAGCATTCACCACCATATGGCAAAGGCGTGGGCTAAAAAAACGAGTACTAAGTGTTTTTAGCTGACCAAATAAAAACTTGTGAACGGCGAGCAGTTGGCAAATGAAACTGCACTCTACTGAAAACATAATATATAATTTCTCTGTTCAAGTACTGTAAGTGAAGTACGGATTTGCCAAAAATATGTCAGGATTAGGCGAAGATCCATATGTTAAAGCCTTGCCACATTACAAATTATTTGTACCTAAAGTTTTGTCTGAAATAGCCAAACATCCTGATTAACCGAACCCGGTTTAACCGTGGTTTGCTGTAGTGGAATACATCTGTAGGTTCTGTTTAATTCTCCCAAAACATGGTAATGTCTATTGTCGTTCCGCTTTATTACGCAACCGTTGTTTACTTGTTTAAACAGATTTATAAGTTATTTGGATTTTAAAACCATGACCCGGCACTTAATCTGGTCATAGTTTCGGAGCCCAAAGTCAAAACAAGCTAAATTTGCAGTAAATCTATCTGTCATTAAATGCTAACTGATGTAAATTAAATATTTAGTTTGCCCTGCTGACTATATAATATTACATGACACACAACATTGGTAACACTACACAACATTAGTAACACTACATAACACAACACAGCATTGGTAACACTACATTTGTATTAACCGACATTAGTAAAGGGTTTTGAAAAATCACCATAAAACAGGTTACACTTCTTGCAAACACATGGGGGGGGGGGGTAACACTACATAACACAACACAACATTGGTAACACTACATTTGTATTAACCGACATTAGTAAAGAGGTTTTGAAAAATCACCATAAAACAGGTTACACTTCTTGCAAACACATCAATGGTTTGGGTGTTAGCCATTTCTTAGGGTAATGGTTTAGTACAGTGGTTCTCAACCTTTCGTGGACCGTGGCCCCCTCAAAGTAACTTTTGGACCTCGTGGGCCCCCTTCAAGTTCAAGTAACCCTGTAGGACCTGTGGCCCCCTTAAAAAATCTAAATGGCAGTCTCATGTTGGAATTCGGTATTAATTTCGACTTTAAACAGTTCGAATAGAATAAACAAGAATCCGTAATCTTAAAACACCTCAATATAGAGTATACAGAAAAAGTATGTGAAATGGTCGATTAAATTAGGGATTAAAGTAATAAAAGGGGGGGGGGAAACTGAAAAGTTTGCCCACCCCTGATATAGAGTATACACAAAAAGTATGTGAAATGGTCGATTAAATTAGGGATTAAAGTAATAAAAGGAAATGAATTTTAGTGGGTGTTTCAGGTGAATCTACACCCGTGCCCCCCCGGAACACAGCTTGTGGCCCCCCTGGGGGCGCCATGGACCCTGGTTGAGAACCACTTGTTTAGTATTTCAACATATGTATATCAACGCAAGAATTAGTATACTTACATGTGTTAATAAATTAATCATTTCAACGATGTTATAAACGACAATTTGTTTTTGTTTTCTCAAAACGAACACCTGTTTCCAATCTTCGGTTGTACAACGTCAATGCCCAGTTTAGCAGCAAGCTGCATATACTTGCTTCTGACGTCATCAATGTTGGCGTATGAACCCTGTGACGTAATGAAATAAAAACGAGTTGATTTATCGACGTGTTTTGCATTAAGGCTTGCGAAATGTTTTCTCACCTGTAGGTGTCGCTCTCCCCCGTCTTTGTTATCGATTTTAGTTCGCGGGGGGGGGGGCCCTGTGACGTAATAAACACCGTGTTTATGATTATGACGTGTTGTGCAAGTTAGAGTTGCGAAATGTTTTTTGACCTGTAGGTGTCGCTCTCCCCCGTCTTTGTTATCGATTTTAGTTCGCGCATGCGCAACACGCCGATTGTTGACTACTATGACGTCACCCGCTTGCAAGCGAAAAACGATCTGCAAGAAAAAGTTAAAACTGAGCTCCTTGGTACAAATACCTACTGGGCTTGAACGCTTATGAACCAAACTTTTAAACAATACCAGGATTTTTTCAACTTTTTTTGCACGGCTGATTCCCAGTTTAACAAAATTCAAAGTTAATTAAACATGCTTGTAAACAAAACTTAGACATTACCTGGTTTTCTTCGCGATTTATTATCTCCGAGAATTTGGTGCGTGCTTTGTAGAACCTCTCCACATCTTTCTCTTTAATCCGGAGCGGACCTACCAAACCCGGGCTCCAATTAACTGCAACTATCTTGAAACAAAAAGTGAGAAAAAGATGATTTCATGAGCATTTGCCGAAACGTCTGAACCAGAGTTGTAAACGGGCCTGAAAATGAAGCCCGAACCCGAAAGTACAAGCCCGAAACCCGGCCCGAACCCAAATCGTTTTTGAGAAGCCCGTTTTAGGACCGAAAGCTTGAATGACAGGCCTACAGATCGAAGTCTCAGCAACCAATAACACAGCAAACACAATAGACAATAAAAGACAAATGGTCCTAAACAAGGTCAAGACAAGCAACTGGCTACTTAGCTAGTTAAATTGATTTAAACAAATACTACCGCAGAGTGTAAAGTCAGACCCGAATCAAGACCATTTTTTGAAGAAACCAAAGCCCGAACCCGAAACCCAACTCTGTTGGTCTGGACAACCAATTTGGTTGCAATTTTTGTTTCTACTCTTTGGTTAAATAAAGTAAAATATCACCTAATCACAAAGAAGAGTTTATGAAACTTTGAAAGACCGTTTAGCAGTAACCTATCTTTCACAATATACACTTTCCACCCCTTGAGAATATAACCTAAAAATTATTTTGTCTGTTTGATAAAACTTAACAACATTCACGGTTGGATGTAAGATTGTTAGTTTTGTTGATTAATCGGAGCAAATAATAGGTCAGAACATTTGTTGAAGCACTTTAACATTTTGAGACATTTGACAATCTGCACTGATGGTGACAACAGTGATTGTTGAAAGGTCTGCATTATGTAATTCATATAAACAAGTTGTTTTGGCAGTTATGTTTATGATTAAATAGAATAATAAAATGATACAAAGAGAAATCAACAAGTCTGGTACCTACTTTATCGAAGTAATCAAGTTCAATATGACATTTCTGATGCTCCAAATGGGCCGGATGACTAAGGTGATGACTGTAAGTATCCCAGGAAGCCGGTACTTCCGACAACGTCTTGAAATGTTCAGGCGATTCTTTACGTAAGGTTTCAGCGGCATCAAACAAGTCAGTTAGTTTGCTTTCTCCACCACGAATTGTTTCGTCGAATCTGAAAAATCAAAGCTTTACCACAAATCACTAATTGTTGTTTTCTAACCGTTTGCGCTTAAGGCTATCTGAATGCATTAAGATCCCAAATATAGATTTCAAAATTATTATGAATTTGTTCTCTGATGCCACGACCATCTTACAGCACACATAAAAAATTAACAATGTTTTTATTTATTTTATATTTTGTTACATCTGTCAGTGGTGCAAGGCAAAAGTTAGGATTTAACATTCTAGAAAAATGTTTTGTTTTAATGTGGGCTTGTTTAGATTACACCGAGGCGTGCTTTAATGATCGATAATCTATAAGTGTTTAATTCTGGTATTGTTAAATATTTAAATCTGTCACTGGAAAAGGTAAATGGTTAATGGTATTTGTCAAGTTTGTAGAGCTCTTCTGGCAAATGTATTTTTCGACGTTTCGACGTCCTACACAGATCGCCTTTATCAGGGTAAATAACACTAAATGCGACTTGTACAGTGCACGATAAACAAAGAAAAAAGAATTAAACCCAAGCACGTCACAACGAATATTTGTCAGAAAGCTCTAAAAACTTGATATTATGCCTGGCAGCAACAGCTCATAAGTTATATGTTAATGGTACTTGTCTCCTTCGAGAAATAAAAAACTGCATAACTTTAATATAAGTTATAGAAACACAAAATCACCTTAAACAGTGCAGGAAGAAGAATCCAGCCGGTTGTTCGTAAGCGGTGCAATCCATGTGGAATGGCAGCAATGTTGGGTTGTTGTTTCCATGTTGTGAGTTACTAAAATCCACGTCAAATCGCTACAAAAATATTATTTATTATTATTGTTCAACGTTCATTTTGAAGAATATTTGTGGCAGAATTATACATTGGCATGAAATGAATATGCGTTGCCGTGGAAAAAGTTATTCATTGATGCTAACGTTAACGTAAAATTGCTAAAAATAACGTTTAATATTTTAAGAAATTTACTATTACATATTCCAATAGTTTTGGGCTTAAAGTTGCACTTTTTGCTATGTTTGAAGGCGATAAGAGACTTTAGTTTGAGGATTGTTCGGCACGAATAAAAACAAGTCAGCATTGAAAACAAGACATTAAAAAAAACAATTTCTACTTTTTTAAGTGACACAGTACCAGAGGAATGCATGTTTGTGTTTGTTTAGATCAGTGGTTCTCAACCTTTTTCCCCTGCTGCACCCCTTTCAAATCACCAAGCAATTTTTCCACCCCACCAGTTTTTGTATTTATATAGAATAAATCTAACCAACCTCAATGATTTAGCATCCCCGCACCCCTAGGAACAATTCTCGCACACCTTGGGGGTGCATGCACCTCTGGTTAAGAACCCCTGGTTTAGATGGAGAGAATACTTTATTGCTAACATAAGGAAATACACGGCATATGTTTGCGAAGAAATGTCACCCCTCCTATATTTTGAGCCTCAATTAAACCTCTTACCACTCCAAAACATGTTTCTGTAATTGGAGCCAACATACGAACAACCTAGAAATAAAAGCAAGTATGAGTTATACGATTTTGGAACAAGATCACATCTTAAAATCAAGCAGGACAATACATGAGTCATATTTGTTCCATGCATTCCTACATCATTTTGTGGAGTAGATTTTGTAGATTTTATAACAAAAATTGTATCAAGACAGTTTCCCAACCATTTCCATATTTGGTGAGACATATCTAGCTTGCGGTATGATTTGAAACCACAGGAATGTATGCAACGACAGATCAAGCTCTTTTTAGCACAAAAAGACAACGTTTTATTTCACAAACCTCCAGAGATTTATTGTCCTCGCACGGAACGTTTTTCACTAAACAACATCCACGAAGAATAACTTCTTCACAAATTCTAAAAAACGGGATTTATTGAATCAAGGAAGAATCTCCAGTAGGTTAATGCTGCAAGCTGCAATTGGTTAGAATTTTTAAAGGGACAACTATAAACTAAACTGTATTTAATGTTCTCGTAACAAGATATTTGTGCAAATAACGGAGGATAAAAATGCTATAGACTTAAACTCCTGGACCTAAATGTCACAAAGTTTTACCAATTATAAGATTAAATTAGTTATCCAGGCATACAACTATATCTCACGCAAAAAGTGTTTTACAAAAAGCTTTACTTAATTTTCTCACCTAAAAATCGTTCGGTCAGGGTCATCCAGTAAATTCTGATATTCCACTTCCCGAACCGTCAAGTCCCCGACGGAAGCACCATTCTTACTGATGACGTCACGCTTGTCGATGAGGTCATCAAGGCATGCGTCACAATAGCAATGTTGACGTAACCACTGGGAGTCGTACTGAATCACGTGACCGGGAATGATTTCTCCGTTGATTTCGACGTTTATTGCTTCTCCTGGTGCAAAGAAATTAAAAATATTATTGGAGCGATTGCAGAAACTGGATTATAGCCAAGAACTGGATTTTGAGACGAGGATGCGAGCGTTTTTTGCACAATGAGGGCGAAAATGTGCAAAAGTATATGTGTACACAGTCTCAGAGAAAAATCGAAGTTATACATTGTAACGCGTAAAATTATAGTATAGTATACACTGCCATTTACCTTTTTTGTCTACAACGACCTTGGCCACAGTAAGAACGTCTGGCAATGTTGTAAGGTCAGCAACATATGTTGCCTTGTATCCAGGCTTGCAGGTCTTGCAACAGCAATAATATCGCAACCATTTGTTGTAAAACCTGTTTACAAAAAGTAAACCTATTTGAGCACAAAGTATTGTCAAAAAACGACGGATTTTATTCGCACAAAACCGAAAAAGTAAACGAACAGGCGCCATGTGCAATTTCTTTAGGATAAGTCGTCTATTTTGCAAATTCGTTCCTGAAACCAAAACTGCATCATCAAAAAACGGTATTGTGTTTCTTGTACGGATTTATGCTTTTAATTCACTTATTATCCCCACCTGCTTGTGTGTCCGTCATTCCAAGTCACTTTAACCAATTTGTCTTCAGCACAAGCAGATGCAATTGTAAACTTCATGGCTTTAAATTTCTTTAAAAGTTAAATCCCTAACACTATACTGGGCACGTGTTTGGGAGAAGAAATAAACTGAGTTAGATACGTTATATGTGTGGTGTAACACCATGCACTCGCAAACCGTTCTGATCCGGTCTACGGCTGACTGTTTGTGTATTGCAGTAATTTTAGCTACCTGGTGACCACATTTGTAAGTGGAGGCAAGTAGAGCCCTAAGGCATTTGCAATAAACGTACCCGGTAGGCATTTGGTTTCTACACAAACATAATATTGTGAGAAAATACCCCCAAAAATCGCTTTTGACTACTTTAGATAAATAATTGAAGTAAGTTTTACAGGTTGGCCCAAATTTTGCACGAAACATATTTCGTGTGGCCTTTCAATTTATTCATCAAAATGTAGCGCGATATTTATTTGAGGCTCAATTAAATAGCATAACACCTGGTGCGATACAACGCTTAAAACGAGAGAAAAAGAAAGAAGGCAATCTGTCCTGTTTGCTGACAAAACTTGTGCGGCCCGCTAATATATCACATTGTGTTATGTTGTCTCAAATGTATTTTTAGTTAGTTTTCGATAAACGCTTGTCATCTTACTCATGATTCTGTAACGTGCTCGAGCGAGGCTTTGCGCTGATGAGTCTGAAGGTGCGGGGGCGACGTGCGTACCCCGCAATGAATAACAGAGCCCTGGACTGACTTATAGTTTGGAAATGTTCTCTTGCGTCAGCTGGACTTGTTGGGCTATGTTATTCTTTACTCGGAAGCTTGTTATTAGAAAAGAGAGTGATCAACAATAAAGCATTGACTTTTAAACTGATACTCTTCTTTCTTGCGATCATTGCAAAACAGTACCTTATTTTACTCACATCAGTTATTAGTTTGTTTTAAGTTAAACGCTTGCAAAAATATGCAGCACTGCAACGGATTGCATAACAGTGAAGCGCCTAGACCTCTCTGTCCCGTTTGGTCGCTGGTTTGGCGTCTCAAGGGGATAGTTAAGCCAATGACAGTCGATTCGTCTTCCAAGGGCCGTAACCAGAACGGCTTAGATGGCGCTGCGTGAGATAGAGCGATCCAATGGAGTTGCTCACGGTTGACTCGTTGATAGAATCTGACGGCTTGACGTAGTGCGGATGGGTTGTGGGCTTGTGGCCAAGACAAGCCTCGCTAAAATCAGTGCTTATGATCGTCCCTTGATAGAACTCTGACCTTATCTCTTGCAGACGTCGTCGGAGCCCTTCTACTAGCGTTTGGTCGCTATCGTCTAAGAATTCGGTTAGAGAGATCACTTCTTCTAAGGCGCACGATTTGAAGTTCAAACTAAACTCTTGAAAATTGGAATTCCAAACGAAAGTTGGAACTGCGTTCTGAATTACTGTCAACCGACTAATTTCGTGTTTAGCAACAGCGGAGAGCTGCGGTGTGCGTCTCTGAACACGGTCGGAAAGGCGGTTAATGTCTTCTTCTTCCTCACGGTTTGGGGGGGGGGAACTGCGTTCTGAATTACTGTCAACCGATTAATTTCGTGTTTAGCAACAGCGGAGAGCTGCGGTGTGCGTCTTTGAACACGGTCGGAAAGGCGGTTAATGTCTTCTTCTTCCTCACGGTTTTCACCTCGTCTATGAGATCTGGGACGATTAGAAAGTCGAGCAAACCTGGCAGACCTACGACGAATTAACCCTCTGATCTGAGCTCGTTGCATTACCCAAACTTAAAGGCTAAACACACACAGAGTGATTAAATACTCTGTATTCTTGAATAAGGTTGTAGGCGAAACGCTCGAGTTAGCCTTGATTGGCTATGAGTAAACAGCAGCAATTATATGTATGCATTTGAGAAATAGAAGGACGAAATCATAAAAGGTCACACTTATATAGCAGGGCAAAACATTGGCTGGTGTTCGAATTCTTTTTCTCCAACACTTTGGTCGTGTTGAAAAGAGGGTAAACACTTCCCTTTCGTGGTGTGAAACGTTATTGCTAAATAACATGCTACCGTTACCATAAACATTGAGCACAATAATATTGTAACCGTTACAAAAGCTCCGTATAGTCGTGGGTCCATGAATGTTTCTTGATCTTGTGGTAGTCTTGTTGGTTTATATTTGAATTGGCTGAAATATCTTCTTTGTGCTTGTAGGAATGCTCCTGGGACAGGAGAACTGGAGGCAGCTGGTGAACTAAAGCAAGTTCCTGGCAGTCTCATTTGTTTTCCCAACATAATTTCAGAGCTGGATGCCCTGAGATCGTCATTATGTGTTGCGTTTAAGGCAAGGACAGCCAAAGGTAAGGCGAAATACCAATCGTCCTTGTCAGTTAGACTGCGCAAAGCACGTTTTAAGTTTCTGTTTTGTCTTTCAACCGCGCCATTAGATGAGGGCCGGTAAGCACAGGTTGTGAAATGCTGTATATTCAAGTAGGTCATGGCCTGTCGCCATTCGTCATTGGTAAACGAGGAGCCTCTGTCTGAAGATAGGTAACAAGGCGTCCCAAAAACACTCACATAATTGTATAGAAAAGCATTTATTATGGTCGAAGTTTTGGCATCTTTTAATGGTACAGCAACAACATGTCTTGTGAACCGGTCAACCATGACTAATATGTGACAATGGCCATTAGAATCGTTCAATTTCCCAATCAGATCGATATTAATGTGCTGGCCTTTCTGACTTACGGGTGGATAATGTTGGAAAGGCGTCTTCACATGTCGTATGACTTTAGTTCGTTGGCAAACTTGGCATGACCTTGACCACGTTACTAAATCACGTTTCATGCCAGGCCAGACAAACCGTTTAGATACTAATTTGACTGTTGGTTTTACTCCAGGGTGGCTCAAGTTATGAATTAAGTCAAAGGCGAGCTTCCTGTGACCTGGTGGAAGAAGAGGGCGCGGCGAGCCTGGGATACTTTCATCACAAATGAGCTTGAGGTTGCTGTTTGGTAAGTTGTGTAACTTTAAGCTTAATGAATGTTCTGCAGAATTGCAAAAAGCTTGCAAGTCACTGTCATTGGCCTGAGCCTTGGGGGGGGGGGACAAAACCGACGAACTTGTCTGACTGTGGTTGGTCTTGGAAAATCTGTTATAGCTTGTACTTGTGATGGGTGTGGTCTTATACCAGTTGGCGAAATCAAGTGACCCAAAAAGGTTATCTGAGCACGACCAAATTGGCATTTTCGGTGTTTATGTGCAAGCCAAAATCACTTAGACCAGTGGTTCTTAACCTTTTTTCCTTGCTGCACCCCTTTCGGGGGGGGGGATTTGGAAATGCTGATTCAGTTTGTTGAATAAGGAGTTATTTTGCTCGGGCAAAGGCTCTTTGTGCCTCTGGTGGCCAATTGATTCTGCTGTTAGCCCTTCTGTTGCCCTTTAATATATCATATATGGGTGCTAATACGCCTGATAGGTTAGGTAAATGTGTAGCATAGAAATTAATCATGCCGGGGGGGGGGAAAAACTTATCTAAAATGGTCTAAGTGTTCTTCTTCTGTCTTTGAGTAGATTAGTAAATCATCAACGTATCCAGAAACGAAATTTAAACCTTCCAAGACCATATCAAGTAATTGTGACATGAAACTCGCGCTATTAACTAAACCCATCGGTAATCTTTTGTACATGAAACAGCCAAGAGGCGTGCGTATAGCTGTTCGTGTCTGGTGTTCTTCAGCAATCTTTATCTGATAAAAGGCTTCTTTGAGATCCACCGTACTGAATATTTTGCATCCGTGCAAGGCAATAAATGCTTGATTTAGGCGAGGCATTGGATAACTTGTCTTTTCTGTACAGCTGTTGAGAACACGGGCATCCGAGACAATTCGAAAATCGTCTGTGTTCTTTTTCGGGACTAAGTGGATTGGCATGCCGAATTGAGATTGCGTCCTCTGCAGGATACCACGTCGGCACATATCTTCTAACTGTTTCTTCATGCGTTCAAAAAATTCTGGGCGGACTCTCCTTGCTTTTTGCACTGCTGGCATGCGGTGGAGTGGGATCCTAGCTACAATTGGATGCTTTGGCTCACGGTTGTAATTTGGGACCGCTGTGATCTCTAGCAATTTCGCTAACAGGTCAGTATATTTTTTGTTGTGCAAGACTGGGGCTTGAAGTTGCAATTGGTTGTCTTTTGGGCTGATGCTGACCCGTTTTCCAGTAGTGTTGCATTGCAAAAAGGGGGGGGGGTTTAATGAATGTTCTGCAGAATTACAAAAAGCTTGTAAGTCACTGTCATTTGTCTGAGCCTTAGCTATCGTCTCATAGTCTAGCTTGTTTGCATGGTGGTAAATAGCATTGATGCTTGCCCTGGATAAGCAATCAGCCACCGTGTTTTTAGCGCCCGGTAAGTATTCAATATCAGATGTAAATTCTGAAATGAAAGCCAGAGCACGAGCTTGTCTCCTGTTGGCAATGTCACGTCCTGTTACTATGGCCGCACATAAAGGGCGGTGATCCGTGTAAATTTTGAAATTGCAGCCTTCTAAATAATATCTAAAATTCTTTAGGGCCATAACGATGGCCGTGAGTTCCCTGTCAAATGTACTGTATTTCCTTTCAGTTTTGGAGAAAGTCTTTGAAAAGAATGCCAATGGTTGGACCTTTCCTTCAAAGGATTGATTCAAAACAGCTCCTGCTGCCACGTCGGAAGCGTCAGTCGTAAGTGAAAGTTGTGCCTTTGGGGGGGGGGGGCTGGAATGAAGCTCCCTGCGCTGCCGCTGTCAATCAAAAACTCAGTATTGGAAAGCGAGTCTTTCACATGAGGTAAGTTCTTGTCTATAGTTTGAATAGCATTTAGTGTTTGTCTTGGTACTGCAATTTGCAATCCTTCATGGTACTTCGAACACGGGGGGACATAGCACTTGAAAGCATTGTCCTTGTATCGTTCGTGTATGTAGCAAATGCTTGGCGAATTAGGGTTTTGACGTCCTGGGCGGTGGTCCTGGTTCGTTTCCGTAAACCGAGGGTTCCTTTCATGTTGCGGTCGAGTATCTGTTTGAATGTATTCTGGCCTTGGCTGCTGTTTAGGAGGTCCCCAAAAACGCGGTTGATTGAACTGTTGGTTTCGATGGAATTGCTGTTGGTGATTGAAAGGTTGACGGCTATAATTCCCTTGAAAACGCGGTGGAAATTGATTGCTATGTTGAAAATTAGGTCGTCGTTGGTCCTTTTGAAATCTTGGAGTTGAATAGCGTTGCTGGCGGTATTGTGGTTGTCCTCTGGAGATCTGCGTTAAAACCTCATCCAATTTTGCTGATAGCTGGGTTACCTCGGCGTTTTTTCCATCTTGTGAGGGTGTTTTCTCACTAAAATTACCTGCCACATATCTGTCATAATATTTCGCCATGTCTTTTAGAGTGTCAAATTTCGTAGCTCTTATTAGCGGTCTTACATGGGTGGGAAGCAGATTTAAAAATGTGTTTTCCACTAATTCCTTAATGGTTGGGTCATCTGTTACCTTTCTGGGACAAACAGATAGGAGTTTCTGCAGTAATTCAAAAGCTGACTCATTGTTTGGTCAAAGGTTATGTCTTGCATCAATTGAATCCATGAGGATTTTCCACCGCTTTGTAGCTGTGAAATCATTAGGTCTTTCATCGATTCATACGGTCGTTCGGAGTCTGATGCTTGCACAATCGCAGAGCGAAACTTGTTTGTTTCTGTTTGTTTTTCATTGAAACTGGTTATTAACATCGAGAAACGTTATGGGGGGGGGGAGCACAATCGCAGAGCGAAACTTCTCTGTTTGTTTTTCATTGAAACTGGTTATTAACATCGAGAAACGTTATCATCCTTGACTTTATTGGTGTCAAAAAAAGTGTCTAAAACCTTGAAATATGTTTTGATGTCTTTTTTATGCGACCATAATGGTGGTATTTTTAACACGCTCATCCGCATTGTGTCCAGTTCTTGGTGCAGAACATTGGTGGAAACGTTAGTCACTGGGACGACAAACTTAGAAGATCCACTTAAAGCCGGACCGCTTAAATTCTGAGATGCACGGTCAGGCTGTGTTGGCACTTTGTCGTCATTGTTTGCGTCGCTTACTGGCTGCTGTTGTTGGTGTTGGCTTGACTCAGAAGTTGTGATAGATTCGTCAGACGTACTGAAGGTTGCCATATTAGCTTTGCTTCGTGTGTTGTACACGTGAACTGACTTTTTCTGTTCAGGCGTTGACTTGCCTCTGTTTTTGACCTTTGAACCCTGACCTAACGTGACTGAGCGAACTATTTTTGACAGTGTGATAGACAGGGTTGCCATCGACTTGAAACCAAAAATAAGGACAACCGAAAAAATCAAATTTTCGTACGAAACAAAGCAAGCGTTTGTGAACAAATCTTTGCATTTATACGAGCCATGACATATCATATACAATATTTTGCCCAGAAACAATCTGTTCCAGCAACCCCTTGTTCGTAGAAAATGTTTCGTGCATCTCACAGCTCAGGGCTTGGTTTACTTTTACTTGTAGCAGGGATTTGACTCATAATTGTTGAAAATAAGACAAAAGAAGGACTCAAGTGAAAAATAAGGACATTTCTTAGAAATAAGGACAATGAACTTTTCTAAGACATAGCCCTTCAAAATAAGGACAAATCTTAGAAATAAGGACGGTATGGCAACCCTGCTTATAGGTGTGTATCTAACTTAGTGTGGGAAAACCTTTGTGTCTCTATCGAAACGGCTGAAGCCAGATAAACCAATATATATATGGGCAACAAATGTTAGTAAAGCAAAACAGAAAACGTTTCCGGCTTAGACAAAGCCACTCATGCGAAACGTGAAATCTAATGTCATCAAAAATCACACAAGCTTATTGCATGCACTATACATATGTTTTAAAATGGCGGGAAGACAAGTGCAGAATTGCAACGCACTTACTTAATCAAGGGTAATGAAATCCGATGTCGCGAAGGCGGAAATGTGAATGGAATGGATGAGATATTCTAGATGTGAGAGTTCCTCGTCCTCAGATAAATCCCACGAAATCTCGGCCGATCTCTTGTCACCAGCTGCACTGATGAGATCTTATAGGTCGAAACAGTGTGCACTGGGGGGGGGGCCGGCTTAGACAAAGCCACTCATGCGAAACGTGAAATCTAATGTCATCAAAAATCACACAAGCTTATTGCATGCACTATACATATGTTTTAAAATGGCGGGAAGACAAGTGCAGAATTGCAACGCACTTACTTAATCAAGGGTAATGAAATCCGATGTCGCGAAGGCGGAAATGTGAATGGAATGGATGAGATATTCTAGATGTGAGAGTTCCTCGTCCTCAGATAAATCCCACGAAATCTCGGCCGATCTCTTGTCACCAGCTGCACTGATGAGATCTTATAGGTCGAAACAGTGTGCACTGTCTGCAGCTTATATATAGCTTATTTTCGACTTTGTCGCCGGGGAATTCTGGGTCTATTCTTAGACTATTTTTAGTCATCTGGTAGTGTATTTTCTTCTATTTTTCTCCCTTTGGGGATGTGGAAGCTGATTTAATCGTTCGCCTTTAAACGTTTACTCAAGAATACAAAGAAATAAGAAACACTCTGTGGGGCTGTAATCAGTCAGCTGTAATTGAGATGCAAAGATCAGACTCACCAAACAATTTGCAATGAACATCATAGTTTACACTGTAGCCGCCTTTAACAAGTCGCCATCGAGGCAGGTCGGGCTACACCAGGTTGTTGGAACGTAACTGGAAACCGGAAACATGTAACAGTGTGGGAACAACGACACTGTAAATGTAATTCTAATAGTTACTGAACCATGAGAACGCATGGAACAGTAAAGTTACACCACTCAATACCATATGTCGCAAAAGCAACATATAATTTCAATGCGAATGAAAAGTCATGCTTACACAGTTAAATTTTGCATTACTTAATGCTTAGTCAAATGAAAGTGCCAAAATGATAGTTCTTTCTGTCCTTAAAACGTTCTTTCTGTCCTTAAAATACTAAATGTTGTAAATTGAACTTACTTTCCCTACTGACTACATAATGTTTACGTGACAACACAATATCGCTCAAACACTCTTGTATTGATTGACTGTAAACGCTTTAGCCTTAGGCTATTGAGACTGAATTATCTGTCTCAAGTCTAAACTGTCGTCACAAACTAAAATCTAATTTTATACTTCATCAAGCGTGAATTCACTGTTACGCTTACGGATCCCTGTGCACTATTTTCAGTTTTTTAAGAGTTAAACTATTTAGCAGGGCTATGCCCCTAAATACATAGAACCTTTAGCACACCACCTCCTGATTTTAACAGGTGCAATGAATGATTATACAATAACAAAGATTCACCAAGTCAAAAACATAATCATCATCATAATAATTTGCAGCTGTGCGAGGCCTCTATATACTGACGCAACTGGGCGCGGCCTTGATATCCGGTTGTTAGCTTGCGTCATGCGTTTCTAACTTTACACAATAAAAAGAGTATACATGCGAATAAAGTTGCAAGAGTTGCGATAAAGAATGCGTCAGTTATTAGTTTTTGAAATGCATGGTTTGTTTCTTTTAACAACGCAAGCCTAAACGTTTTCTGTCCCATCCGAATAAACCGAGCCATATCACATCCTTGTGCCGTTCGCCTGCTATTTGGGTAGAGCTGCTAACACCATAACGAGAATCTACCTTTCGCTTTCACAAGGGGGCGTAAAGAGCTGAATTTTTATTTAGCGGCTATAAATGGGTTGGGTTGGGAAATATTTATATAAAATTTTTACATTAGTAACTAATTTTTTGGGTTAGTTTTATTGAATTTTAAGTGCTAATACCTTACCCCGACCCTAATAGCCCTAACCGTGAGCATTTTTGGAGATATAACCAATCAAATTTGGGGGTAGATTCTCGTTATGGTGTTAGTAGCTCTACCTGCTATTTGAGGCATGACGGAAATGATTGATTGTCTGTGTTATCATAGATAACTTAATTCACTAGATGCACAACTCGTCTGCCGACTAAATATTAAAAAAAATCTCTCGGGTGAATTACTACATAGAACAAGATGTAACTTTTAATGTGTAGTTATGTTATGTTGATGTATTTTTTAAACATTTTTATTTTAACAAATCTAATTTAATTACCATGAACGCGAATATATTGGTTTTGCCTTCCTTCAGACGTTGCACGCTTGAATGAACAAGTACACATTTCGTGTGCATTGGTAAGAACATACACATATTTTGTCGTCTTGTCGATAGTTTTTTGAGCTGCGACGTTTAGTTTGATAAAAATGTTTTAGTTTTTGGAATTTTCTTAATAATATCGTAAAAAAATGGCAATTAACCTTATTTATGTAGCAAGTTTGGACTTTGAATTTGCTGAATTGGACAATTTGCATTATGTGTACCACCTTGCTATATATGGGCCAGATTGGAAAGAATGCAATATTTTGGATTTCCCCTTGTAATCCGCGCAAATTTAGGCTTTTTACGTGTAATCCGCGCAAAAAAATGTTGTCCGCGCAACTTAACACAGCTTTCGTAGGTAACTATAATAAACTTTCTTTAGAATTTTATATTTTCGTTTTACAATGAAGTTCTATGTCATCACAAGCCTTATTTCGCGAACAATCCACGTAAATCAGTCAAGCACATCGAAACTTACCGATCGTCACGCTTGAAATAACATTTCTATTTCGCTAACGTAGTCGTTAAAAGTACATTTATCTTTATTTTTAGGACGTTGTTTGACTATTAAAGTGACTGTCGGCTGGGCAAGTTACATAAAATAATGTTTTCTGTATGACAAATGATTAAAAACAGTTAAGAGCAGTTTGGCAGTCAAAAACTATCCCCACAAAACAAATCAGCAAAATGTTTGAGTCGTTATGAAAATGAAAAATTGTAGAATCTAGCAGAACAGCGGCGTGCGCAATAGAGCAAAACTGAAGATTCGTCGTGTTTATTGCTTTATTTAGTTGTTCTTTTCGTCGGCTGGTTAGTTTTGCAGGCGTTACATACAAATTGCGTTAATCGTTAAATCCACCTGTCAATCAAAAGTCTATCGATCCGCGCAGAAAATTGTAATTCCGCGCAATTATTTTGACGAAAAAAATATCCTCCGCGCAAAAATAAAACTTTCCAATCTGGTATATGGGTTGCCATTATGGTGTCTGCATTTATGGCCCCGTAGTCAATAGATCCAACTAAGTGGCCTTCCTAGAATACCAATTGTGTTTTTTAGGATTGTGTGATGATATGTCAGTTCAAAAAATTATGTGTAAAATTGCAACTTATACCTGTACTACTGTAAAGTACGTGATGATGGCAATATAAGAACACCACTGGTTCTGAGATGATTATATGCTGCTGAAGCTCTAGCAAACAACTCAATTACCCAATGAACCACATCAGGGTGGTACTGTCTCCGATTAATGGTCTTTGAAGCATTTTTACATTGCATTTTAAAAAAAATGAGGCTTGCCACTCATTAGTGAGTGTTTTTGACTTTCAACCAAATCCTGCAGATGGGAAATGACACATTACTGTTCCAAAATTAAATGAGAAACATTTGAATCTGCATACCAAGATATCCTAATGAATTCGGTCATCCACTGTTACCAATTCTTCTTCACTAGTTGCACTGGATTTCATTTGCTGCACTCTGTTGCGTTCCATTTTTTGCCATACTTTGCACACATTTTACACATTACCGGCCCTTTTTCTGTTACTGTGTTTGAATATTAGGTGATCTAGTTTTAAATGTGTTGCCATATCTACTGGCTACATTGCAGTGAGGTGAGCGAATTATGGTTGTGCCTGTCAGGGCGTTCCATGCTTGTATGACATGTTTGTTAATATTCTTGTTTTTCCTGCTTACTCCCATACAAAGTTTAAAGTTATCCAACTCCCCTGTAATGATGCAAAAAAAACACAAAAAAAGTAAAAACTATCTTGTTTTAAAAGCAGGTGTTATACTTAAAAATGCATTTAAAGTTGATTTCCTCAATGGAGTAATACCCAAGGATAGTGGTTTAACTCACCATCCATAAAATGGAGCCCATTCAACCTCAACATTGCTTGAGATGCAAAGTCTACCACAAAAATTATAACATACAGAAACCCAGATTAATTCATAATAAACATAACTGTACCTTATGTATGCTTTAACAATTTTATTTTTATATTGTTCTACCAAAAGGTATTTGCCTTTTCTATAAAATGACCACTTTTCTAAATGTTGTACAACTTGTTGTTTAAAATGAATTGTTAACTTAAGAAGTGTGTACTAACTTTCAGCTGAGGACCTAATTGTTTAAAAGCTTTCTCAACACTTTTAACGCTGTGGTGTTTAACTTATGAAAGAACCTTTCTGTCAAATGGTGCTTTTCTGCTTGTCTTGGCCACAACAAATGATTTTAGCTGTAATAAACATTTATATGTTCATGGGCAATGTTACCAATTTTGTCCTGTACTGCTGTTTAGGAATTTTTTTTGATGGCAAAGCACCAATTTTTAACTTTTTTCTGCAACCAATAATCAGCAGATCGTTTTTTTCAAAGTGATCTTCACATATGAATGCTCTAAAAGAATTACTGTTTGATTTTGACAACAGAAGTGGGTTAAAAGGAAATTAATATTACGTTTCTTTATGAAGCATGTATTATGTCTCCCTAAGTTGGGTCACGCAATGAGAGCACACATTTTTGTAAATTGCTGTAATGTTTCTTCATATCAGAGTTGCATTGAAATTCAGGATTGCAAATTTTAAACAAAGATTTTTTGCCATTGGCTGGCACGGTGTGGCTAACCTAGCTATTACACAGAAATACAACTAAATCACAAATACGAGAATTTAGTCTTGTCCACGGTATATTTAACATAAAAAATCAATCAAACAAAAACGGTTAGTGATCCTTTTAAAACACACAATAAACTTTTAAAAACGAATAAAATACACGAGATACATGACACTTACGTAACCTGCAAGTTTATTATCACTTCAATTCCAAAGTTATTTGACGTTCAATACAATAAATTGCATTTTTTTGCCAATACTTCCACTCTTCACCAGAGGTGTACGGAGTCAAAATTTTTAGACTCCGACTCCGTAAAAATTAACTCCGACTCCAATCCTGCTCCTGATGAAAGACCTAAAATCAGACTCTGATAATACTCCGGTGTCACAAACAATCCTTGTTCTTACTTTTTAAGTTAATATTACCAATAAGACCTGAAAATAAATGAACATAAACTGAACAGAAAGAAGGAATAACACTCGTTGCAAAGGTAATTGAAGGTATAAATCACTGTGGTAGTATCAAGCAAACCAAACTGTTTTTTTTTCAAGTTATTAACACCAATAAGACCTGAAAACAAATAAACATTGAAACTAAAAGAAACTGAACAGAAAGAAGGAATAACACTCTTTGTAAAATGTTTTGCAACTGAAAGTAGAAAAACCACTCCATAATTAAGAAAAATGAAACATTCCTGACAAAAATCCTGGTTCATATGATAACAGTGTAAATGGTAAGTAAACATTGGCAGTAGCAATGACAGGACAGTGCATTCACAGCTTTGTAAGACATTCATAGAAAGAAAAAAAACATGCATAAAGAGAAAAAAACGATAATGAAAAAACTTACTGGGGTGGCATTTTTTGAGGATGAAAGTAAGTTTGATCTCTTTTTTGCATGCAGTGTTTTCACAAAAACTAAAATCACGTTCACTTGGATGCACTCGAGAAGCCATGTTTTCACTATTTAACAACAGTGAAAAATGCATCCAAACTTCACTTTGTGCACCATCGTTCTCTTTATCCACCATTTTATTTTTGCTTATTCATTTCGTTAATTTTCAAGATCAATATTCATGGTTGTTCACTCTAAACTGTGATGCTGCACTGTACACTGACATTCCATGTCCAAACTGCAGTCGAGTCAAAACAATTGTGTGAAACAGGGTTGCCAGGTACTGTCAGCTGGATTCGGACAGTTATTTGTCTGAAAATCGGACATTTTAGGACAAAAAAAACGAGAGCGTATAATTCCTAACAAGGTATCAATATCGAGGTGCCAACTGCCATTTTTTGTGCGTTTACGTTCCCTAAACTCATAAGCGCCGAGTTTGCAACCTTAAAAAAATAGGAAGGAGACAAAAATTTATTCAATCAGCAAAATTCGGACATATTAGGACAAAAAACGGGTCTAGTGTACAATTGTACGTACATAGGTTAATGACGTCAGAAAATCATGAAATTACGTCACAACATAGTTTAGGTCATATGATGACGTCATGCAAAATTTTGCGTATCTATGACGTCATTAACCCTGTTTTTAACAGCACTAAAAAATTTGACGTCACTCATGCGCCCCCTTGCAAACCACTGTGGTAAAAAGGGGGAAATAAAATGGAAAACACATTTAAGGTACAGTAACAAATTGAACTTAAACAAGTTTTATACATTACTGCTCACATCTGAGCGTTTTTGAAAGCAAAAGATACTTAAAATACCCAAAAATGCTGCACTATAAATACGAAAATGTGAAAATACAAAAAAAGTTATCAAACAAAGACATGTTCATTAGGATGATGATGACTCAATCGTTTTTTTT